>VWZE01025431.1:432067-444605 GCA_013396675.1 Eubucco bourcierii | reverse complement strand
ATGCACGTTGGAATATCCAGCATGTGCCAGTGCTCCACCACCCTCACAGCAAATAGCCCTCTTGTAACAGTGGCTCCAGAACTGGATGCAGTACTCCAGGTGGGGTCTCACCAGTGCTGAGCGGAAGGGCAGGATCACTTCCCTCACCCTGCTGCCCACACTGCTCTTACTGCAGCCCAGGCTCTGGTTGCTCTCTGGGTTGCAGGAGCACACTGACAGCTCATATTGAGCTTCTCCTCCACCAGCAACCCCAAGTCCCTCTCCTCAGGGTTGCTCTCAAGGCAGTCACTGCCCAGCCTACACTGGTGCTTGGGATTGCCTCAACTCAGATGCAGGACCTTGTGCTTGGTCTTGTTGATCTTCATGAGGTTGGCTTGGGCCCACCTCTCCAGCCTGTCAAGGTCGCTCTGGATGGATCCCTGCCCTCTAGCTGTCAGCCACACCACACAGCTTGGTGTCATTGGGAAACTTGCTGAGGGTACACTCAGTGCCACTGCCCATGGCACTGGCAAAGATGTTAAACAAGTTTAAACATTGACTCATAGAATGGTTGGAAGGGACCTTCAAGGTCACCTAGTTCCAGTCTGTGTGGATCATCTAGCTCCAGGATATGTGGAGGTCTGTGAATCTGCATGCCATATTTCTGAACATAAGAACTTTTTATACCTTCTGGGTGAAGAAAGAACATGGCAAAAAACCCATCTGAACCTGGCATCCAGTTTTCACTCAAAGGAAATACAAATGATAGGACACCAAGAAAAATAATTTTAATTATTTTTGCTTCATGGAGCTTGCTTAATATGAATGGGACAGTGGTGATCATTTTGCTACTATTTTAGACCTCTTGCTATTAAAATTAAAAATGTCTCTTTGCAATTTGTTTCAGGACATGGTGCTGGTAATGATGTTGATCAGACCCCAGAAGGGAGTGGGAGAATAGCTCGTCCTGCATCACATGGGAACACAGCTTCTGCCTGCTGAGAACTCAGTCCCATTTCCAGGAAAAAAAGGTAGCTTCATTTTCTCCTTCTGTTCTTCTCTTTGGAACTGGCTGTAATTATGGTGAACATCTCCATAGTTTCCAGAAGGTGGAGAAGGCAATTACAAATAACTGAAGCCTGACCTCCACGAGCATCAAATAATCAAAGTTCATGAAGTAAGCTGGCAGGAATCTCAAAAGATTCAGCACTCACTTCGAATGTTTCCAAAATTAAATCCATTCATTAAAGTAATTTCACTTGAATTAGGGAGTTGTGCTGCAGCAATACAGTTTCCGAAAGGAACAGAATTCAGCTTGGATTAATTAGCTGCTGCTCTGTGGCTTTGTATTTATAGCAATGACATTGGATGGCTTGAGTGAAACAATTGTTTAGATGAAGAACAAGACTTCAGTTCCCTTCAGAATGATCCACTGCCAGAAATGTTCCTAAAAGAAATTATCCTTGCCTCTTGTCATGTAGGAATGGCACAATCCCACCAGACATCTCTCACCTGGAGTTTGGATTCTCTAACACACCAAAAATAGGTCACCAGAACCTGTAATTGCATCTTATTGAGATAGCTTCTGATTTTTGATATGGTAATGACAGATCATAGGCTCGTAGAATCAGAGAATGGGTTGGATTGGAAGGGATCAAACCAGTGCCTGTCCCTGTAGGCCTTTGCAAACAGTCCCTCTGCAGCCTGCTTGGAGCCCCTTCAGTCCTGGCAGGCTGCTGTTAGGTCTGCCTGGAGCCTTCTCTTCTCCAGGCTGCACACCCCCAGCTGCCTCAGCCTGTCCTCACAGCAGAGCTGCTCCAGCCCTCTGAGCATTTTCACCATCTCCCCTGGACCTGCTCCATCAGGTCCATGTGCTTCCTGTGTTAAGGGCTCCAGGGCTGGACCCAGCAGTTCAGGTGAGGTTTCAGCAAAGCAGAGGGGCAGACCATTTCCAGAGGAGTTTTTATTTGTCCGGAAATTAATTTTAACCAAATGGACATGTTTCAAAATCCAGTATTTCCCCTTTTTGAATGCTTTGTTAAGTGTCCTCTTCTATTTTTTTCCTAAATATTTTATAGCTTTCAGGCTGCATTAATCAACTCTTATGACCTTCTCACACAGAAAGTGAAGAACTGTCTTTAGTTTTCTAGCCAGGAGAAACAAGGCAGGTTCCTCTCCCTAGTGATTCCCAAGTGAAATCACAACACCTTGAGTTAGACTTCTCATTTCTTCCTGTGCAATTTCCAGAGCCTCAGTCTATTTTTATACCAAGTCCCTGTGGGTATCTGTGTGCTAAGCAAATACACACTCAGAGCTTGGTTAATGAAGTAAAGGTCAATCTTTATATGAAGCCAGTGCTTGTGGCTGTTGGAGAGAAAAAAAGTCTGGTATCATCTAGCATCAGAAGTAAGGGGCGGCAGAGACACAGGTATACCAGGAACACTCTGTTTTTCACTTGTTTATTAATTTTGGTATTTAGGAGTCTTGCCCTCCCAATAATTTTAATAATAGTAATAATCAGGTTCTTCTGCAATGGTCATGGAAACTCTATACAAAGGAATAACCAGATCTAGCCAAAATATATAAGCATTAATTGAACTGGAAGGGATTCTTGCAGTCAATGCAGTGCTTGTGGTCAATACAGCACTTGCAGTTAATTGTACTGCTTGCCCACTAGGTGGACTCAAGGAGCTCCTCTCTGCTCATGGTAGAAGGCAATGGTGAATTACAGGAGGCTTTAAGTATTTACTCACAAAATTATCTCCCATCTCATAGGGCCAGCTACAGCTTCAGGCAGTACTCAAATGCTCTCAGGGAATTCTGTCGGAGTCTTGTCAGCCACAGAGGATTCTGATTCTTCCCAGGCTGCTGGGGAAAGGAGGCAGAGGATCTCTGACCTGGTCCTGATTTCTCTGGACTATCTGTGTACCTCCAGGACTTCCCATCTTGCCAGGAGGCTTTCAGGTGCAGGCAGGGTGTCTTGCCACGTGGAGTCTCAGCACAGTGTCACACTGGCTGTGCAGCATGATTGCGTGGAAGCATTTAGAGCCTGTTCCAGGTAAACTCAAGGCAGGCAGTCTGCAGGCAGTTCAGGATGCAGTAAGGTAGTGAGACAGGACACTGCCAGAAGCAGAGAGCAATAGTAGCAGGCAGCAGCAGGCACAAACACAAGGGCAGAGCATGGTGTGTCACCTGCTCATCTCTTTTTATCAACACAGCCTGAGCCTAATGGGCCTTTGGACACAGAATAGCCAATCAGAGTGGCAGTTAGCCAGGCTTGACCATAGTAGGTTAAAGCCACAGGCTTGCTTTATCCAAATTTGGGAAAACACAGGCCTTCCAAGAGGCAGGCATGAGCCAAGTGTATGTACCTTCTTTATCATAGGATACAAACAGGAGCAAAACAAGTCTGAGGAAGCCACAGCCCTTAGACTCAATGGCTCCAGGTTCTTTGTCCTCTTTCCCACGGTTGCTTCTCCCAACAACAGAAGGAGGGAGAGCAGAAAAACATGTCTGGGCAAGCCAGGACATGTATAAGCCTATTTTGGCCCATTCAGGCCTACCACAACAAGCATGTCTCTCATTAAGAACCCTAGAGTGATGCAGCACATTCACTGTTCTCATTAATGACCCTGAACCCAATAGAAATGAAGGAGTATACCTGGCTGATGACACAAGCTGGAAGGTAGTGGGAGCACAGATGAAAGTCAGAGTATCCTGCTGCAAGAACCAAATCACCTAGAGGGCAAAAATAATAGAAATGAAATGGGTTGTAACAATGCTACACGGCAGGCCATGGATTTCAGAGCAAAAATATCTCCACAAATGGTAGAATCTCATTAGCTGGAACCAGCAAACAGAAAATTACCAAGGTGCAGGAGTTCATCAGAAGACAAGCAACAGCCATAAGTGTGATGTGGCATGAAAAAAAGCAAACATGCTATTAGAATGTATCAAGAGAGCTCTTTCTCATGCAGCCAGAGAAGTGCTGGCACATTCCATTTCAGCAGTAGAAGCCTGGATGGGACAAAAGGTAGAGAAATTGTGAGCACTGAAAATGATAAACTCCTAATAATGAAATCATTAACTTCCTGTATTATACAGTGGCTCCAGCTTTTCCTTGCCTCGTGTGTGAGATGATTAAATTTCTATTGAATCTCACAATGTATTATTCACTCTCAGCCTTGCAGCCATCATGTTTCACTTTATTAATCTCCATCCAACACTGCTCCCTACCCTTAAGCCTGGTGTTTTGAGTTCCATAGTGATCCCAGCACGAGTGCCCCAGTTGCACTCACACTGTAGCTGTTTGGATCCTCTCACATCTTGCTGTGGCACTTGTGTGTGTAGAATCATTGAATGGCTTTGGTTGGAAAAGGCCTCTAAGATCACCAAGTCCAACCATTATCTCACTCTGCCAAGGCTGGGGCTAAACTATGTCCCTCAGCACCACATCTCTGCCTCTTGGAAACATCTCCAGGGATGAGGATTCAACCACTTCCCTGGGCAACCTGTGCCATGGTTTGAGAACCCATTCAAGGAAGAAGTATGCTTCACTGAGTTAAAAACTGGCTTTGTGGCCCAGAAAGTCATGATGAATGGACTTTAATCCAGTTGGTGCTCCCCAGGGCTCAGTACTGGGTCCAGTTCTCATTATTATCAGTGATCTGGATGTGGGGATTGAGGCACCTTCCATAAGTTTGCAGGCAACACCAAGTTGGGAGTGTTGATCAGCTTGAGGACAGCAAGGTTCTGGGGGACCAGGACAGGCTGGACTGATGCTCTCAGGGCACTAGTATGAGATTTTACAAGGCCAAGTGCTGGGTCCTGCGCTCTGGTCACAACAACCTGCTGCAGCACTCCAGGCTTGGGAAAGAGGGGCTGGAAAGTGCCCAGCAGAGAAAGATCTGGAGATGTCGATTGACAGCAGGCTGAATATGAGCCAGCAGTGTGCTCAGGGGGTCCAGAAGGCCAACAGCATCCTGGCATGTAGCAGAAATAGTGTGGCCAGCTGGAGCAGAGAGGTGATCGTCTCCCTAGACTCAACACTGGTGAGGCCACACCTTGAGTACTGGGTTCAGTTTTGAGCCCTTCATTGGTAGAAGAACAATGACGTGCTGGAATGTGTCCAAAGAAGGGCAACATAGCTGGTGAGGGGTCTAGAGAACATGAGGGGCAGCTAAGGGAACTGGGGTTGTTTGGTCTGGAAAAAAAAGGAGGATGAGGGGAGACCTTCAGTCCCTGAAAGGAGGTTGGCTTGAGGCAGGTCTTGGTCTCTTCTACCAGGTGACAAGTGACAGGAAAAAGGAAATGGCCTTAAGCTGCACCAGGTTGGACATCAGGAAGAACTTCTTCCCTGAAAGGGTTCTCAAACACTGGCACAGGCTACTCAGGGATGTGGCTGAATCCTCATCCCTGCAAGTATTTGAAAGATGTGTAGCAGTGGTGCTGGGGGACAAGGTCTAGAGGGGACTTATCAGTGCCTAGTTGGACTCAAGGATCTCAAAGGCCTTCTGCAGTCAAAACAATTCTAGAATTCTAAGCCACCCAAGATTGGATGTTACACACAGGACAACCAGCTTTAGGCTGCAGCCTGTGTGAGGTACAAATTGAGGAACTCTGGAGTAAACTTGTTGGCACTCTCCACAAGTCAGTCTGTTCTTATTCCTACAGGGTGCTAACATTTAGCCTCAAAATCTGCCTGAGTGGCTTCTACTTTAATTGCTTTAATCTGCACATTGAATTCTGAAAGAATTACTCCTTGCAAATCTCCCTCTCCAGGGCTGTCAGCCCTGTCCTTCCATTTCATGAATATACAAGAGGAATAGAGCTGCAGCTTGCTCTGCTCTCACGAGATTCCAGTGGGTTATGTAAGACTTTTTCTTGCGAATTGCCTTTTATGAGCAGCTCTAAACCACTGTTTACATCTGGGGCAATGATCCACCACAAGTCATTTATAGGGGAACTTCATCTCTCCCCATACAAAGGGGCAGCAGGCTGCAGTTTTCTCAGGCATTCACCACCACAAATAGTCAAGCAGTAGGTGAGATAAATGCATCTGTTCTGGGCCCCTCTCAGGCAGCCAAAATGCTGCCTTGTGTCTAAGGTACAAACCATCCAAGCTCCTGCTTGGTTTTAGAGGTATCTCAGGTTTCTGGTGTGGATGTTGATAGGTCTGAAGCTTGTTTTCCTTGTCTGTGCTCCAGCCAGACCTTGTCAGTCAAACCCCTAAGCATGCTGCAGACAGAGCATGGTCCCTAACCACCCAGCAGCGTTCTCTCTGCTCCTCCTTTCACTCCTGTTGCTTTGCTCTGTTGCCAGACCATACATTCTGCAAATGCTTCCAGGCTTAACAGCCTTCATTTTTTTCTTTCCTGAATTCTCCTCTCATTTCAGAATTGAAAGGCCAAAAGAATTTCAGCAGTTTTGTACAGGTTTTCCATGCCCACATCTGTCTGAAACATACAGGCCAGATATTTCTGTCTCTGTGTCACAGAAGTTGTGAGCTCACATACAGTGTGCTGAGTCCTGCATCTGGGGCACAACAACCCCATGGACACCCCCAGGCTTAGGGAAGAGTGGCTGGAAAGCTGCCCAGCAAGGGCAGGGGGTGCTGATCATGAGCCAGTGCATGCCAAGGTGACCAAGAAGGCCGCCAGCATCCTGGCCTGGATCAGCAATAGTGTGGCCAGCAGGACCAGGACAGGGATTGTCCCCCTGGACTCAGTACTGGTCATACCTTGAGTATGGACACAGGACCTATGGAGACAGGAGAGGGAGTGGAACATCTCCCTGTGAGGACAGGCTGAGGGAGCTGGGGCATGGAGCTTGGAGCAGAGGAGTGTGAGGGCTGCCCTCAGTCACATTGATAAAGCTGTGCAGGGCAGTGAAGGGGCTCCAAGCAGGCTGCAGAGGGACTGTTTGCAAAGGCCTGCAGGGACAGGACGAGGGCAGTGGTTTGAAATGAGAGCAGAGCAGATTGAGCTTGGATGTGAGGAACAAGTTGTGCTGCAGGAGGCTGCTGGAACACTGTCAAAGGCTGCCTGGGGAGATGGTTGAGGCCCCATGGCTGGAGATATTGCAGGTGAGGTTGGAGAAGGCTTTGAGCAAGCTGCTGTAGTGGAGGATGACTGCAGAGGAGTTGGACAGAATGAGCTTTGGAGGTCCTTTTCAAGCCAAACCATTCTGTGATTCAATCATTCTATGATACACAGGCAATTTAACCACTGGGTGGCTCCTGAACCTCACCAACCAATTATTCTTATGAGCATGACATATTTTTTCCACTGAGAGAAGTATAATCATTAATAAGCTGGAGGACAGCTATTATGCAAATGGGAATAGAAAGGATTTTCTATAGTCTGTTTATGAATTATCAATTTTTTATTATCAGTTTATCTGTTTATTATGTGGCCAAAGTTGGTCAAATTCATAACATTATAGCAGGCTCCCAGAGAGGTGGTTGAATCCCCATCCCTGGAGATGTTTCAAAGAGGCAGAGATGTGGTGCTGAGGGCCATGGTTTAGTCCCAGCCTTGGCAGAGTCAGGTAATGGATCAAATGATCCTTTCCAGCCAAAACAGTTCCTTGATTCCAGGATGGGTTTTCTTTTTAAAATGCAAAAGTTCCTGCAGATGTACATAGAAATGATTTGTTCTTATGAATGCTACAGGAGCAAACTGAGCTTAAGGCAAGACTATCAAATTTCTCTCTGCTCTGTCTAATCAACTGTAGAGAACAACAGTAAAGTGAACACAAAACAGTGGGCTCAGGGAGAAACAGAAAGCAACATTTCTTCATAAAAAGCTCAGCATGAGCCTGCAGTGTGCACATGCAACCCAGACATCAATCCAGTGCTGGGCTGCAGCAAGAGCAGTGTGGGCAGCAGGGCAAGGGAGGGGATTCTGCCCCTTTACTCTGCTCTCCTCAGACCCCACCTGCAGTCCTGTGTGCAGTTCTGGAGCCCCCAGCACAGGATGGACATGGAACTGTTGGAGCAGGTCCAGAGGAGGCCACAAAGATGCTCAGAGGGCTGCAGCCACCACTGCAGACACTCCAGAGGAAAGCAAGCAGAGCACTGTGTTAATGAAGAACAGCTCTCAAATTAAGAGGTGTATACTGATTCTCAAAATCTCACCTAAGAGGCTGTTAAAGCTTGCCCTGATCAGAGGCTCCTCAGCCTGAATGGAGCTGAACAGGAAGGGTACTGGGAAATACTGAGTCAACTGTCCTAAAGCAGGCACTGGTGACCAGGTGCTGTTTAGTATTTCAGAAGTCTGGCATCCAAGATTCCTGTAGTGAGAAGCAAAGCTGCTGACCTGCAAGACCTAACTACTGTGCCTGAAGCTGTCCTTGGTGAAGTGAGGGAATGAGAAGCAGCCAGCCAGGGAGCTGCAGCCACAGCCAGGGCACAAAGAGCAGGCAGCTTCAAACCTGATGTCAGAAGAAATGGAGCAAAGAGAGCAATGTCAGAACAGAAAGAGTTCCTAGAAAGGCCCAAAGAGAAAGCCCAGCCTGGCAGTACAAGTGTTACTGCTGGAGCTGAGCTGTCTGCAAGAAGCACTTCACACCTCCAAGAGATGCAGGCGTGTGAAATGTGATGTGTTGTGTCACCATTTCTCACCCCTTGGGCTCCCCTGCAAAGCTGGCAGCCTGGTGGGGAAACTGCATCGTTTGCAACACAAGGCTTAATAATGAAAGTGAAAGAAACACCTGAAGAGACACTGATTTTATTTCTTTTTTATTTCTTTTTTCACCTAATCAAAAATTAACATGTTGGAGAGCAGGCAGGAAAGCACAAATCTGCTCTGGCTGGGAAAATCTCCATTTGGAGTTCTCCCATAGTATGGATTCTAGAAGATGAAGCTGTTTTCCAGTCACTCAAGACACAGGTCCAACTCTCAGACAATCAAGAGAATCCTCATTATAAGCTGTTCAAGAATCCCCAGCAGCAGATGAAAGCAAGGAGGAAAATGGAAGGGGAAAGGCAGCTTGACACACTGGTAAGGGGAGAGTCACAAAGAGCAGAAATGAGAGTGGGTTTATTTGGGGAAAGCACACAATTCTAGGTGCAATGTGTGAGATTGCCTCCTCTTCTCTACAGAAATAGAAGAATAATCAGGAGACCAATGTCAGAGTTGACAGAGATAGAAATAAATGGAAGAGAAAATCCTGAGTCCTTCTCAAGGCAACAAGAGCTGTCCACCAAGGGAAGAGTCAGGTCTCCAAGATGGAAAATCCACTTGTCTGGAGCTGCAGCATCAGCAGCCCATGCACTGGCAGTGACAGAGTTGTAAGAAACCAAGGTGCTCTGGGAACTCACAAAGAGAAATCAAACCACAGGCAGCTGTGAATATGACACAAGAGCAACCCAAAGGCCTTTGGCACTGCATTCAAACTTGCTTCCAGACTGCCAAGGCCTTTTGTGGCTTCAAGGTCTTTGATTAAGCTGAAATCTTATCGTGGAAGGCTGCTCTGAGGTCCTCCTGGAGCCCTCTCTTTTCCAAGCTGCACACCCCCAGCTCCCTCAGCCTCTGCTCACAGCAGAGCTGCTGCAGCCCTTGGATCATCTTTGTGGTCTCCTCTGGCCTCACTCCTGCAGCTCTGTGTCCTTCTTCTGCTGGGGACACCAGAGCTGGAGGCAGGATTGGAGGTGAGGTCTCAGCAGAGCAGAGAGAAAACATTTGAATGCAGAAAAAGCAGGTGGGAAGAAATGATCCCAAGGAAGGTAAGCCAGCAAAATCAGGTACCAGCCCAAGCCAGGAGATGTACAAAGAGGAAGAATCATTTCCTCATATTCAGTGGGGCTGGTTTCCTGCTGCCAGGTCAGGAGGTCATGCTGTGGAGAGATGGGGAACTAAGCAGTAGATGCAATGCACATTTTAAGCCTGAAAATAGATTTCTCATAGAATGTGAGAACTCCCATGGAACATTTTCATAGTCTATGAGAAAACAAAGGGTGTGAGATTAGCCCTCTGTTGATTTTGACTCTTTGGCTGCAGGCTTGTTTAGCATCTGGGGAAACAAGAGACTGAGTTAAATATAATTAAATGAAGCATAGGAGAGAGAGCACTCCAGCAAGGTCCTGATCCAGAGCTAATGATAAATTAAATTAAACCAATTAAAGCTGTAAACAATACTCATAATCTGATTGTTGCATTTTCAACCTGAAAGAGGCAGCTACATCATGGGGATGGAGCATACCACCAGTGGTGACTGCAAGCAGATGCAAGGCAAACTCATTGTCTGGCCACCACACAGCAGTACCCCACCTGGGCTGCCATGGTGCCTGCTCAGGCCTTCTGTCTTGGACAGCTCTGTGCACAGCACCCATGCTCTCCATGCTATCACAAGGCAGGTCAAGATCCAAAGGGAAGTGCTTGCAGGCAGCCTGCACACATGGAGGAAACCTACACAGCCACTTCACTAAGAACAATCACAGAACCTTAGAGGTTGGAAGGGACCTGCAGAGGTCAGCCAGTCCAACCCCCCTGCCAAGGCAGGAGAACCCAGGGTAGTTCACACAGCAATCATAGAAGGTTGGAAGGGACCTATGGCAGGGACACCTCCCACTAGAACAGGTTGCTCAAGGCCTCATCCAACCTGGCCTTGAACACCTTCATGGAGGTTAGGGATCACAGAATCACAGAATGTGATCAAAGATCTGTGATTCTGTGCTCCACAGCCTCCCTGGGCAACCCATCCCAGTGTCTCACCACCCTCACTGCAAAGAACTTCTTCCTAACATCCAGTTTAAGTCTCCCCTCTGCCAGTTTAAACCCATTCCTCCTCATCCTGTCATTGCAAGACCTTGTCAATAGTCCCTCCCCAGCCCTCCTGTAGCCCCCTTCAGATACTGGAAGCCACTCCAAGGTCTCCTGGAAGCCTTCTCATCTCCAGGCTGCAGAGCCCCAACTCTCTCAGTCTGTCCTCATAGCAGAATGCATGCAGGCAGGTTTAGAAAGCCTCCAGAGGAGATTGCACAACCTTTCTGGGGAGCCTGCTCCAGGGCTCTGTCACCCTCACTGTAAAGAAGCTTCTCCTCCTGTTGAGGTCAAACCCTTGATGTTCCCGTTTGTAGCTGCTGCTCCTTGGCTGCAGACCACCAAAAAGAGACTGGCCCCCTAGAAGAGCAGGGTGAGCAAATTCTTTGCTGTGAGGGTGGTGGAGCACTGGCACATGCTGGATATTCCAATGTGCATCACAGAAAGGTTTGTTCAGTCTGGAGAGGAGAAGGCTCTGAGGTGACCTTATTGTGGTCTTTCAGTATCTGAAGGGGGCTACAAGAAAGCTGGGAAGGGACTTTATGGGGTGCCAGGGAGTGATAGGACTGGGGGAAATGGAACAAAGCTGGAAATGGGTAGATTCAGACTGGATGTTAGGGAGAAGTTCTTCAGCATGAGGATGGTGAGAGCCTGGAAGGGGTTGCCCAGGGAGGTGGTGGAAGCCTCATCCCTGGAGGTGTTTAAGGCCAGGCTGGATGAGGCTCTGGCCAGGCTGATCTAGTGTGAGGTGTCCCTGCCCATGGCAGGGGAGTTGGAACTGGCTGATCCTTGTGGTCCCTTCCACCACTGAGTGATTCTGTGATTCTATGTTGGATATTCCAATGTACATCACAGCAAGGTTTTTGTACTCTAATTTGCCTGCTTTAACAGAGCTCTGAGATTAAACAGATGACTTGAACATGAAAGCATCATCTGCCAGCTACTGGAAAAGTCAAAACTTTACTATATAAAGACTAGACCCACACAGTTTGTGGTGCTATTAACAGCAAGGAAATATCAGATGCTATCTTCAGTATTCACTAGGAAGGAGACTGTTCCCCTCAGCTGAACTCTAAATAAAAGCTGATGTCATCAGGCACACTTTGCAAAGGCCTAAGTGGGAGGGTTTGCTTGCAGTCAAGGTTAGCAGTAGTAGAATCCTATTACAAATGAAACTGAACACTCAAATGACTCTGAATATCAGAGGGAAAAAAAGAAGACAAGAAAATCAAATCACCACCACATGCTGCACGTGTCCATGTGGAGAAAACCCACATCATTACATTCTAGCATGGAGAAATTCCTACATTTAACTGTGTTCTGATTTTATCAGCAGCAGATGTATCCATGGACCATAGTATTAGAAGGTTCCCATCCCTGGAGACAGAATTAGAGAATCACAGAATCAGTCAGGGGTGGAAGGGACCACAAGGATCAGCCAGTTCCAACCCCCCCTGCCATGGGCAAGGACACCTCACACTAGATCAGGCTGGCCACAGCCTCATCCAGCCTGGCCTTAAACACCTCCAGAGATGAGGCTTCCACCACCTCCCTGGGCAACCCCTTCCAGGGTCTCACCACCCTCATGCTGAACAACTTCTTCCTAATGCCCAGTCTGAATCTACCCATTTCCAGCTTCATTCCATTCCCCCCAGTCCTATCACTACCTGAGATATTCAAGGTGAGGCTCAACAGGGCTCTAGACAACCTGATCTGCTGACTGCAGAGGGGGTTGGACTGGATAACTTTTGACTTTTGGAGGTCACTTCCAACTCAGACCATTCTATGATTCGAAC
>VWZE01025431.1:325271-423471 GCA_013396675.1 Eubucco bourcierii | reverse complement strand
CTATGAGGACAGGCTGAGAGAGTTGGGGCTCTTCAGCCTGGAGAAGAGAAGGCTTCGAGGGGACCTGATAGTAGCCTTCCAGTATCTGAAGGGGGCCTACAGGAAGGCTGGGGAAGGATTATTTACAAGGTCCTGCAATGACAGGACAAGGGGCAATGGGCTTAAACTGGCAGAGGGGAGATTTAGACTGGATGTTAGGAGGAAGTTCTTTACAGTAAGGGTGGTGAGGCACTGGAACAGGTTGCCCAGGGAGGTTGTGGATGCTCCCTCCCTGGATGTGTTCAAGGCCAGACTGGATGAGGCCTTGAGTAACCTGTACTAGTGGGAGGTGTCCCTGCCTATGGCAGGGGGTTGGAACTAGATGATCCTTGAGGTCCCTTCCAACCTTACCATTCTATGATTCTATGATTCTATGAAACAACACAGAAAAAAAAAACCCCAACCCAGTCTGTTCTGAGGCTTCTCTTCCTTTCCTAATCAGAGACAGTTCAATCTGACAGAAGATGAGACTTAGTATTTCTGGATTTGATTCTGTGACTTTTAAAATGGGCCAGAACAAGTAGTATGAGCATTGTGTGCCTTAGCTTACTGCATCCATACAGCACACAGTAGTGCCAATAACACTCCTCCAACACCAAACCTGGCTCTGCTGAAGGGTTACAAAGCCATAAATCAACCCTTCAGCTCAGGCTACAGCAGAACTTCCTAAGCACTAAAAATACAGATCTAGACTTTGTAGGATTTTTGTTTACCATAGCCTCAAAAGCCACAACTGACACAGGTCTGCATGTGGCTTTCCCCTCAGCCTTGAAAACCACCAACTAGGATGAGCTGTTCCAAGCCCTGATGCTTGGGAGTGGTCTGCAGGCTGCCTGCTTTGCTTTGCACATGTTCCTGTTGCAAAAGAAATGCAATCATAGCACAGTCATCAGATAATCACAACACAGCTACCTATGAGCCAGCCCTCTTTATAGCTGGGGAGGAAGCCAAACAAGAGTTTGGCAACTTAGTGAGTTTAAAACTCCCAGCATTACACACAGTGACTTCTGGTCAGAGTTTCTTCAAGACCTTCACCTTTCCCTTTGCAGAGTTAGAGCTGAAATAAAATGAGGAACCATGTGTCTCTTTGCATCTAGTTGATTAACTTGCTGCTAGCTCATAATGACAGACTGCAAGGTCCTGCACTTAGGTCAGGGCAGTCCAGATATCAATACAGGCTGGGGGATGATGAAATTGAGGGCAGCCCTGTGGAAAAGCCAATGGTAGCCTGGTCTGCATCCAAAGCAGTGTCACCAGCAGATGGAGAGGGGATCCTGCCCCTCTGCTCTGCTGAGACCTCACCTGCAGTACTGCATCCAGCTCTGCAGCCCTCTACACAGGAGGGACATGGATCTGGTGGAGAGGCTCCAGAGGAGGACACAAAAATGATCAGGAGGCTGGAGCTGCTTTGCTAGGAGGACAGGCTGAGGGAGCTGGGGATATGCAGCCTGGAGAAGAGAAGGCTCTAGGCAGACTTAACAGCAGCCTGCCAGGACCTGAAGGGGCTGCAAGCAGGCTGCAGAGGGACTGTTTGCAAAGGCCTGCAGGGACAGGACTGAGGGCAACGGTTTGAAATGAGAGCAGAGCAAATTGAGCTTGGATGTGAGGAACAAGTTGTGTTGCTGGAACACTGCCAAAGGTAGCTGAGGGCCCATCCCTGTAGATATCCAAGATCAGGCTGTATAAGGCTGTGAGCAAGCTGCTGTAGTGGAGGATGTCACTGCTGAGTGCAGGGGCTTGGACTGTATGAGCTTTGGAGGTCCCTTCTAACCCAAACCATTCTATGATTCTATGAGTTGCTAACAACCCCCACCTTGATTAGGAAGCAAATAAGCCCAGAGATCATTAAGGTGGGCCACAATACTCAAAGTAAAGGTGCAGGCTGTTTTCCAGTCATAAAACACAGACTCAGACCTCAAAGTGCCAGCAGCCCACATGTACTTTAATGTCTTTGCTTTTGAATGACATGAAAAACAACAGGGTTCTTTTTCCTTTGAAGATAACCATCAGCTCCTATTCCCACCCTAGCATTTCTGAAACATCTCAGATCTACAGGAGGATGTGTCTGTAATCTTAGCATCCATTTAGAGTCAGTCATCTGACAGAAAACAAAAGCATTACCCCTCAAAGGTTTACCCAAAACCTTTTCTTCTCTCTTTCTGGAACTTAAATGCACCTGGCCTGAAAGTGAAGGCTACTCACATGGCAGTCCAACTCAGTAGGTATTTTCAGCAGCCAGCTGCTGTAAAAACCATGAGGAATGATTTTTATGAACTGTTTTCCCTATAGCTATTTTCCCAGGGAAACAGATGAACATTTTCCATCTTCTTTCTAGGCTGCTTATAGATTCAGAGAGTCATGGAGGGGTTTGGGTTGGAAGGAGCCTTAAAGATCATCCAGTTCCAATCCCCCTGCCATGGGCAGGGACACCTCCCACTAGAACAGGTCACTCACAGCCTCATCCAGCCTGGCCTTGAACACCTCCAGGGAGGTTGTGGATCACAGAATGTGATCTTTGATCACGTTTGGTGATTCTGTGATCCACAGTCTCCCTGGGCAACCCATCCCAGTGTCTCACCACCCTCACTGGAAAGAATTTCTTCCTCATCTCCGGTCTAAATCTGCCCTCCTGAAGCTTCAACCCATTCCCTCTCATCCTATCAGCCCTTGTCAACCATCACTTCCCAGTTTTCTTGTAGCCCCCTTCAGGTACTGAAAGGTCACCCCTCAGGCTCCTCTGCTCCGAGTTGAAGCCCCCTGCCTCCCTCAGCCTGTCCTCACAGGGAGATCTTTCACTGCCTTCAGCATCTTTGTGGCTCTGTGCTGGGCTCTCTCAGGCAGTTCCCTTCTTGAACTGAGGGGCCCAGAACTGGACACAATATTGCAGAGCATGAGCAAAATAAAGACTGTCCAGGGAGCAACAATTGCAGCTTTTACTGAGTTAAACCTACTAAAGACATTGAGTAATGATGTCTCAGATGGTAGTAGTTGAGATTAATAAGCAATGACTAAAGCAAATTCAGAGCAGGAGCTCAGAATGAGTCTTGACTATAACAGATAAAATACCAAACGCCAGGGGAAGTTTAGGCTGGAGGTGAGGAGAAAGTTCTTGCCTGAGAGAGTCATTGACTGCTGGAATGGGCTGCCCAGGGAGGTGGTGGAGTCAGCGTCCCTGGAGGTGTTCAAGGCGGGTTTGGACGTGGCACTTGGTGCCATGGTCTGGTCTTGAGGGCTGTGGTGATGGGTTGGATTTGATGAGCTTTGAGGTCTCTTCCAACCTTGGTGATACTGTAAGACTGTGACTTGGGGAAGGAAGATTTCTTTTTCTTTTTTTGTCAGGCTGCCAGCTCTCAGACAATTCAAGGGGAATGGTTTCTAGGCGTCTTAAATTCCTTGCTAAGCCTTTTTAAAAGCCAGCTACCATCAAGGAGTGAGGAACAGCCCTCTCTTGGTTTGAAACCTGTCTCCCTTTGGAGCAGGGTTTTTCCAGATGGTCAGTGTGTATTTCAAACCCAGATTCTTTTTCCATGAGAGGAAACCCTCCTGAGAACGAAAAAGTGCTTTCACAAGTGCAGGTGGTGAGTGGGAGAGATGTCCTCCACCTAGCACTTACCAACACGTCTGAGTCTCCTTTGCCGGCTCTGGTGGAGCTCAGCAGCTCCTCCAAGCTGCTGTTTTCCCATACACCACCAATGCTTCCCGACACCACTGACTTAATTCCATCCTTTCTACTTCTCAGCTTGCACACTGTGGTTCAGGTTAATTTGCATAAAGCGTTTCCATTTTCAGGACACATTTATAAAGTCATTTCCACAGCTGACAACTGCATCTCAGTGACAGATTCCTAGCATGGCTTCTGGTCTCCTGCTAATTGAGGTTAGAAAAGCATTGCTGATGCAGAAATAATAATGGCACCTTGCAACTCGCTACCAACCAGCTCTGCAAATAAAACAATCTTTTCACATCCTCTTCTTCAATGCCATTTGCAACCCTCATCAGTATCCCCATGAAATAATCTCTTAACTATCAGTGTGTTATGATTTCCTAGTAACAGTTTCTGTTGTTTTCCTGATTGTTTGCTCCGCATGTAAACAATTTTGTTTGATTCTCCAGAGTTTCAGGGGGAAAAGAAGCTCTTAAAAGACTGAAGATGAACAGCTGGACTGTTTTCCAAGTCTTGGCTAGAGTTTACTGTTATCAGAGTTCACATGGGATGCTCCTGAGAACCAGATCTATGCGCTACAGTTCACTGAAGGAGCTCAGAGTTAAGCTGCAACAATTCATCTAATTAACTTCTTAGCAAACAGGCTAAAGGGAAGCACAAATGGTGGGCATCTTTGTGGCCCTCTTCTGTCCTTCTACTTCAGGTGACATCTCCCCAGAGCAGGGCAGAGCAGATCAAATCAGAGCAGAGCAGCAGACAGGCAGAATCCTCTCTTTCCATCTCTGTCCACACTGCTTTTGATGCAGCCCAGGATGCCATTGGCCTTCCGGCTGCAAGTGTCCATTGCTGGCTCATGTCCAGCTTCTCTCTTATAGCTTCTCTCTCTATTTTATATAGCTCCTAATACATTAGCTTCCCTAATACAGCATCCAGGAATCTGGATTACCATTGTAAGTTCTGCCTTGTTGGACAAGGGAACAAGGATGATGCCTGATCCATTTGTCTTGAGAAATGTGCCGTAGGAAAATCACAACAGTGGTTTGGGTTGGAAGGGACCTTCAAGATCATCTAATTTCAACCCCTCTGCTGTGCTCTGCCTAGATACAGGTTTGCAAAAAAGCTGTTCCCTCACTGAAGTCTCAGTTTTTACTGAACTCTCTGTTTTGACTGGTGAAAGCCTTCCCACATGTCTGAAAGGTCAAAATAAACACAACGCACATCACCAAATTACTGTTTAATTGCCTCTTGCAAAGCCCTGGAACTGTCTGCTCCATTCATCCCATAGATTTGTTTAACCTGAAATGAAAAATTACTTTGACTTCCACTTTTTATTTTAAATATATTAGCCCTCCTCTTTAGGCATTAGAGTTATTAATGCTCAGGTTGCTGCGGTGGCTCTGAATTCTTATCACCCACTCAGCTGATATTATTACCCAGTCAAAGCTGACATCAGAAATGGGACCTTAATATCAGGCAAAGAAGTCATGACTGGAATTATTCATAGATTACACAGCATGCACTACTCAGAAGGCAAAGAATGGGCAGAGTTGGGGTTTTAATAAAAATTTATAGCCTGATCCAAAGTCGATAGAAAAATTCCCCATGACTTCAGTACATTCTGACTCTAGTCCTGCGTAATGAAATTGAGGAGGGAGAGCAGCCAGCAGTTGTGTTCATTGCCTTCCTTCTCTATTTGGAGGTTATTCAACAGCACTGAAAAGAAATTCATAAAAATAGAGCAGAGATTTCTGGATGTGTTCCCTGCAGAATCAAACAAGAGAAGCAGCAGTTTGTGCTACTAAAAAGTGACTCATGGAAAGAATGAGCAGAAGCAAGGTAACAAATAATTACATTTATATTATACTATCCATGAGCTAATATAAAGCTCCATACTTCTCAGATGTATCTTAGAATTACAGAGTCATAGAATGGTTTGGTTTGGAAGAGACCCTCAAGATCATCTAGTTCCAGTCCCCCTGCCATGGGCAAGGACACCTCCTGCTAGCTCAGCTTGCTCAAGGCCCCAGCCAACACTGACAGGTTTGGAGCCTCCACAACTTCTCTGGGCAACCTGTTGCAGCGCCTCACCACCCTCACAGGCAAGAATTGCTTCCTAATGTCTCATCTCAGTCCAGCTTCTTCCAGTTTGAAGCCATTATCCCTTGTTCTCTCATTCCATGAGTTTGTAAAAAGTCCCTCCCCAGCTCTCCTGCAGCTCCTTCAGGTACTGGAAGGTTGTTCTAGGGTCCCCCTGGAGCCTTCTCTTTTCCAGGTTGAACAGCCTCAACTCTCTCAGCCTGTCCTCACAGGACAGATTCTCCAGCCCCTGCATCAGCTTTGTGGAAATACAACTTAAACACAGCAAGCATTAATGGTAGCCCACTTCTATTTCCAGCTTGTGGCACGAGGTAGAATCAGGCAACCTACAGAACCAACTTTTCTACAAGGCTTTTGCAGTGTATGAAAAAAACCCAAATGATAACTTTCATCTGGCAAAAGCAGATTTAAAACATTAGCTGTGTTGGTATCATTTCCACACTTAGCTGCAAGAACCTGCAGAGACTTCAATGTGCTGCTTATAAGCTGCACACAGACTCCAGTGAGTTGTGAACACCTGGCACCTAACAGCTTCCAAGTGCCTCACTGGGATTTTATATTACAGAAAATGGGAGGACGAACCAAAAATGAGCCCCTTAACAAGGAATTATAGCTATGGTCCTCCTGGGAGGTGTCCTTTTTGCACCTAGTTATATATTCACTGCAATATGGAAGAGGAGTGACTGGGGGGGAGGGGGTTGGGGAAGAAGGCTGACATAGACTATGCAAATACTGGCTAGAAAAAGCTTTTCATATAGCAATGCCCCCAGATGTCACCATTTTCTTGGGTAGCATATGAAGAAAAAAGGATAAATAGAACTACATATAACCATGAGAAGCTCAACCCAGCTGTTACTAAAAGACATTTTCCTGCTGCCTCCTGCAATCTCAATTTTACTCTTTGCTTGTTTAGCTTCTGTGTGAACTGTCACCCTACCCCTCCTTCAAGAACTGTTTGCTGATGATACTGCTCCCAGCAGAGCCCTAGCCTGAATCTGAAGCACCCATGAAGAAGCTTTTCTCAGAATCTGTTTGTTTGCTGCAAATTTTACAACGTTTAAATGTTGCTGGTTTAAGCAGAGCATCGTTTGGGAGACCTCTTTGTCCTGGCAAGGTAAGAAACGGGCCCATCTGTGAACTTCAGATGGGTTTAGCATGGACAGCATCTTTCATCTGGTGGTAGTGGTTCTTCATTTCTTCAATACAGCTAATATGTTTCCCTGAACTGCTGGAAATGAAGTTTGAAGTTATCAGAGGTGGCAGCTTGTAGAATTGCTGAGCTCCAAACAAAATGCCACAGAGGTTAGCTTCAGGCTGCACAGTGTGGGCAGCAGTGCTGCAGTTTGTTTCTTCTCCTTGGCCTTCCCTTCTGTTTCAGCTAATGTCTCAGTTGATTTTTTTTTTTTTTTTGGATAAACCTCTTAAAGTATTGACTCTTAAATAAGCTAAGGGGTCAGTTTCTAGCTTGTACTCATTTTACTCTGCTTGAGATGTAGGCAACTCGATGGGACTGAGAAAAAACCAAACAAGCATCGGCTTCTTCATGTCTGTAGTAAAGCTGGGCTGAGGCAAGCCTAACCTCTCAAATGAACTGTGACAAGAGGAGAGCAAAGAAATGCTGCGATTAGTTGTGGGTTCATGCAAAAAGAGTCGTGGGGCAACCACAGAGGATGTGTGTGCCCCTGATCTAGGTAAAGATGCCCTGTTTAATGCAGGATTAGAGGATCTTTAAAGGTCCCTTCCAACCCAATGCATTCTATGTCAGCAGGAGGACACAAACCTGCTTATTGACAAGAGTTTATTTTATTCTTCCTTCTACAACTTCTCCTGCCCAGATGAAGACTCAGTGAAGTGTGAGATTTGGTCTGCATGTGTGCAGCTTGTATACAAGTGGCTCTTGGTCCACAGCTGTGTGGCTCAGTTTGTGCCAGAACACAGACAGTTACCATGCAGCATATTGTAACTGGAAAAGCCAGGGCAGCATCTTTAGTCTAATGGAAGCCACACCTCAGACAGCAGCTTCTGAATGGACTCCAGGCTGTGGTTTGCTTAGTGCTGATAAACCATTCTGCTGTCCTCCTGGGAAAGAACTCCAATCCATTGACACACAGAGTGAGCCACATCTTTAATAGAAGTGGGTAGAACCCATTTCTAACAAAGCACTGCAAAGGGTTAAGGAATGAAGAAGAAATTATCTTTGCAAATGAAATTTGAATCATTCACAGAAGAGTCAACAATCATGAAATCTGCAGGTTTCCAGTCTCAGTTTGCTTTTACTTGCCTCTTAGTTCCAAATAAACAGGAGAAGGGAAAAAGGTGGTCAAGTTCTACTCACCACTGAATTTTAATATTCCACCTGCTGCAAGACAACCACTGAGAATCTTCATTTCCCAACAAATAGAATGGTAACGTCCTGGCTGCCTGCTGAAACCCGGGAGTTTAGTGCATGCTGGAATAGGTAATGTGCTGAGCAGGTTTAGGAGTGGTTATTTTTAATGGAATTTGCTCTCCTCCAGAAGCTGCAGGGAGGTGGCTGTGTGGAGAAGAAGCCCACTCCCCGCTCCGGCCAGCAGCCAGTGCCCCTCAGTGCTACTCTGCCATTTTCTCCTGTCCCTGAAGCCGCTGCCTCACAGTCCGCCTCCTCCAGATGTACGCACCGAGTCCTGCACCTGGGGAGGACTAACCCCTGCACCAGCACGGGCGAGGGGGTGACCTGCTGGGAAGCAGCCCTGTGGGGAAGGACCGGCAGCGCTGGTGGCCAACAAGCTGCACCTGAGATGGCAACGTGCCCTCCTGGCACCCTGCGGTGCGCTGAGAGGTGCGTGCTCAGCGGGCTGAGGGGATTATCCTCCTGCTCTGCTCTGCCCTGGTGGGGTCGCACCTGGAGTACTGCGTCCAGTGCTGGGCCTCCCAGTTCAAGAGGAGAAGGTCCAGTGGAGCCCGCGAAGGTGCTGAAAGAACTGGAACCCTCTTAGGAGCAAAGGCTGAGCGCCTTGGTGCTGTTTAGCCTGGAGAAGAGCAGACCGAGAGCTGAGCTCTATTCCATGGTGCCCAGTGACAGGACGAGGGCCAGCGGGCACAAACTAGAACACAGGAGGTTTCAAGTGAACTCAAGGAGAACTTTGCTGTGAGGGTGGCAGAGCCTTGCAGCAGGCTGCCCAGAGAGGTTGTGGAGTCTCCTTCTCTTGCCTGGGCTCCGCGATCGCGAACACGCTGCTGCGGCGGCAGTGGTGCAGGGCTCGACGATCCCCAGCGCTCCGTGGCGCCCCCACGCCGGCCCCGCGGCGCCTACAGGCCCCAGCAGCCCCTGCGGCGCGGCCGGCGCGCGCCGCTCCCAGCGGGCCGTGCGGCTGAGGGCGCTGTCGTGGCGGTTGTGGGTTGAATGGTCCCAGCGGCCAGGCCGCAGCTGTTGCGCCGCGGCTGAGGGAGCCTTTCGCTTCCTTCCCCTCCTCCTCCTTCTCCGGCGGCGGCTCCGGGCGCAGCCATGAGGCGCGCAGGGCTGGGTAAGCGCGGCGGGCCTTGGAGCGGGGCCTGCAGCCACGGCGTGAGGCCCGGCGGAACATCAGTGCTGGCGTTTGAGAGTTAAACAGGGAGGGAGAGGGGTGGAAGGGTTGGCGGCGAGGGCTGGGGCGGCCACTGCCGTGGTGTGGGCCGCGCTGTGCCCGGGCCTGTGGGAGTCACTGCCGGGCCGCTTGGGCAGCGCTCGGCCCCGCCTAAGGGCTTCGCAGGGGGCGTCCGTGCCTGAGAGGGGCTGTGTTGGTGGGCGAAGCCTTGCAGCAGAAGTTTTGGGATGGAGAAACCCCTTGTTGGCGCTCCTGTCTGTAGCTCACTTGAATCCGCAGTACTTGGGTTTGATTGTGTTCGTGAGCGGTTCTGATGTAGCCATAGCCTGAGCCGTGTTTACGTGGATGGGCAGCGGTGTCTTTCGGTGATTACTTCATGTAATCACAGAATTGTTTCTGTTGGAAAAGTCCTCTTAAGATCATCGAGTCCAACCATAGACCTAACACCACCATGGCCACTGAACCATGTCCTACGTTCACAGGTGTTTTGAACACCACCTTCAGGGGCGGTGACTCCACTACCTCCCTGGGCAGCCTGTTCCAATCCCTGACCACTTTTGCACTAAAGACGTTCTTCCTAATCTCCAACCTAAACCTCCCCTGGCACAATTTCAGGCCATTTCCTCTTATTTTATCACTTGGTAGTAGGGAGAAGCCTCCAAGCTACTTTAAGGTTAGAGTTGCAGAAAGCGGCGAGGTCTCCCCTCAGCCTCCTCGGGACTAAACAAGCGCAGTTCCCTCAGCTGCTCCTCATCAGACTTGTTTTCCAGACCCTTCACCAGCTGTGTTGCCCTTTGGTCAAGTCCTTTCCAAGTTCTCAGTTGTTTTGTTTTGTTGTTTTCATTTTAGTACTTGTGTGTGCTTTTCTGGTTTTGGTTTTTGGGTTTTTTTGGGTTTTTTTTTTTTATTGAAAAAGCCTCAACTGTTGTAATTTTATTACAAGTACAGTCTGGAGCAAACAGAGAATTCTGTAGAGCTCCTGCTGAGTGTTTTGAGAAGCTTGGGCCTCATTTTTCAACTAGCAGTCACATTGGTGACTACAAAGAGACTTTGCACTGCTGTGTCATGTTCTGGAGTGACATAGGTGATATGATGTCACTGTAAAGCTTAAGCAGTATTTATGCCTCAGATGTTCATGACTGAGTTCTTCCTAGAAAGTGAGCATTTAGGAGGTAATAAATACCATCTGTCTAAAGCAGGTGTGCCTGTTACAGCAGCCCATAGTGACTTCTCCACTTCGGATTTGTGTTGTGCAATAGTATTTCCACCAGACAAGGCAAGTCTTGGATGCACTTCTTGCTGCATCAAGAGAGGGGTTAGGATGCTTATTATTTGATAATGCTGAGGTCATCAGCTTAAGAGGGATGGGGATCTGTTGGAGAAAGCACAAGGGAGGGCTACAAGGATGATGAGGGGGCTGGAGCATCACTTGATGAGATGCTGAGGGACCTGGGACTGTTTAGTTTGGAGAAAAGAAGACTGAGAGGGGATTTAATAAATGTCTATAAATATCTGAGGGCTGGGGGGGTGGGGCAGGCTCTGCTCACTTTCTCCCTGGGATAGGGCAAGGAGCAATGGATGGAAGCTGAAGCACAGGAGGTTCCACCTCAACACAAGGGGGAACTTCTTTACTGGAAGGGTCCCAGAGCACTGGCACAGGCTGCCCAGAGAGGCTGTGGAGTCTCCTTCTCTGGAGCCTTTCAAGGCCTGTCTGGATCTGTTCCTGTGTGACCTGAGCTAGATTGTCTGGTCCTGCTCTGGCAGGGGTTTGGGCTCGCATGATCTCTTTGGATCCCTTCCAACCCCTGACATCTGTGATCAGTGTAGTGCTGAGATCTTCAGTCCTTTGTCAGACTAACAGCTTGCTCTTGGGTATGGAGTGAGAGGGGTTAGACCAAAGGACATCCAGCTTGGTATGGTGATTCTGAAGAAGTGAAGGGCTGGTTGGTTCTGGAAGGAGTGCAGGGGGAAGAGCATCTGTGGCAAACAATGCCTTAAAGAACTTCCTGAAGCAACTGCTTTTAAAAAAAATCACAGGATGACAATGCATGGAGCTGGAAAGGACCCTTGAAGGCAGTTTGTCCAGCTCCCCTGCAGCGAGCAGGAACATCTCCAACTAGATCAGATTGCTCAGCTGATCTGCTGGAAGCTCAAGCCTTAAACACTTATTATGACTGTTAGCAGCTTTCCCAGAGAATTCCTTTTCAGGGCTGGAAATAGAAGCTGGGCACCAGTACTTCTGCTGCGGGCAGCACCGCCTATCTGGTACCTCCTTATCAGCCTGTTATTTTCTTATGGTCATGTCCATTTTCCATGTCCTGTCAGTGAAGTGTGTTGGAACTGCCCACTCAAGTTTCTGTCCCTCCTGTAGCAGTAGTAGCCAGGCTTCTATGTAGTGGACTGTGCAGTGGAATTGGTTGAGTGGTTAGATCCAGAGGGAAGTGGTCAACAGCTCACTGTCCAGGGGAGACTGGAGATAAGTGATGTCCCTCAAGTGACTGTACTGGGACCAGGGTGTTTAGTATATTTATCAGTGATGTAGGTAGGCAGTGGGAGTGAGTGCACTCTCAGCAAGTTTGCAGCTGACACCAAGCTGAGTGGTGTGGCTGACACACCTGAGGGATGTGAGCTCATCTAGAGAGACAGGACAGACTTGAGAAGTGGGCCCAGGTGGAGCTCATGAGGTTCAACAAGGCAAAATGTGAGGTCCTGCACCTGGGTCAGGGCAATCATCCTTACCAGTCCGGGCTGGGGGCTGGTGAGGTTGAGAGCAGCCATGCAGAGAAGGACTTGGAGGTGCTGGTGGATTGAAAAGCTGGACATGAGCCAGCAATGTGCTCTCACAGCCCAGAACCAACCCTGTCCTGGGCTGATCCCCAGCAGTGTGGGCAGCAGGTAGAAGGAGGGGATTCTGTCCCTCTGCTGCAGCCCCATCTGCGGTGCTGGGGTCAGCTCTGGAGGCCTTGGTGCAAGAAAGACATGGACCTGTTAGAGTAGATACAGGGGAAACCACAAAAGTGATGTGAAGGCTGGAAGCCTTCTGCTATTGAGAAAGTTTGGGTTGTTCAGATCTTTGATTTGAGGCCTAAGACTGATTTTTATGCAGTCAGGACACAGCTTTGTCTGTGCCCAGGCTACTGTCCAGCTGTTGTCTGTAGGCCATCTTTATCAGAGGCTAGAGGAAGGGAGTGTGTGGAGCTGAGGAGTGCTCATTCCTGTCTGAGACACTTGGCTGGGTAACAGTCCTGAGGCTGCTTCACCTGAAAAGCAAAGGTAGGAGGAGCACTGGAGTGCACATGGTGACAGAAATGGCAGTGCTCTGCTCAGACCTGGCTTCTCTGCTGAGGTTGGACTTGAGTCTGCTCTCTCCTTTGAATGTGAGTGTGATCAAAGGTGGTTGTCTGTGTTACAGAAAGATCCCAACCATCCTGTTTAGAGCTGGGTTTGCTGCACTGTGTCTGTATCGTGGTCTCAGAGCTGCCTTCACCTCTCCATGTAATGCTGAGGTTGATTTCCATAGAATTAATCTGAAAACATCCTGCTCTGTGAAGTTACACTCTGGGTTTATTGAATTGCAACCATTCCCCAGCTGTCTGTTGTGCTACCACACTGAAAGGTAACTCACAGGTCAGAAAAAGCTCGGACAGCTCAGGAACACAAACTGCCTCTTCCTGATGGCCAAGGGTGACGTTAAGAAAATGATTTGTAAGTGGAAAAGGTGCTTTTCCACACAGGAGGGGCACTTGCCACGGGGTGTGCTGTCTAACGGCCGAGCCTTGCTTTTCTAGGGGACGGAGGTAACTATGGCTACAGCAGCAGTGGCTACAGTGTGTACGAGGAAGAAAACGACAGGCTGACGGAGAGCCTGCGTACCAAAGTCAGTGCCATCAAATCGGTAAGTATTGCTGCAGTGCCACTTGCACCTTGGCCAATTAAATTACATGCACCAGGGAAACAGTGATCTTAAGTTTAGAACTTAACACAAGGAAGAATTGTCACAGAATCAGAGAGTGTCAGGGGTTGGAAGGGACCTCAAAAGATCCTGGAGTCCAGGCAGAGTGCACAGTCAGTCATTTGTGTAACCGGATCTGCCTTTAGTTCCATTGTTTTAGCTAGAGCTGTCAGCTTTGGTTCATCCTGAGCACAGCTGTGGTGCTTTCACAGACTGCACTGGGTTGGAAGGGAATCTCAAAGGTCATCTTGTCCAACCTGCCTTGTGGCTTGCTGTCCTCCAGAATGAGCTCCTGTCCCTGCAGAAGCTAGAAGGTAGAGTTTAGGTCAGTAAACTGGCTGAGGAAGATGGAATACTTGGGTTTGGTGCTGTTACAGCAAAGCTAGGGAGGGACTTCTTGTAAGGGCCTGTGATGATAGGACAAGGGACAGTGGTTTGAAAGTAAAACAGAGTTTCACATCAGGAAGAAGTTCTTTACTAGGAGGGTGGTGAGGCACTGGGGGAGGTTGCTCAGAAAAGTTATGGAGGCTCCAAGCCTGTCAGTGTTCAAGGCCAGGCTGGATAGGGCCTTGAGCAAGCTGGGCTAGCAGGGGGTGTCCCTGCTCATGGCAGGGGCTTGGAACTGGATGATCTTTGAACTCCCAACTCAAAGCAGTCTGTTTTTTCACAACAACAGGAACTGCTTTCACTTCTCTCTGTGGAAATCCTAGTCAAGTTAGGGATTTTAGACTGGTTTCTCTGCTGTAATTGCTTACTAATATTTAATACTTGTTTCTTTTTTCTTTTTAATAGCTTTCCATTGAAATTGGAACAGAAGTCAAAAACCAAAATAAAATGTTATCAGAAATGGTAAGTATTTAATCACTGACTTAAGTATGAGGCAGGATAAGAAATTAGTGATGTAAAGCTTTAGCATAAGCATTTATGTTCACTTCTTGACAGCTTATTGCTGCTTGTAAAAATGGCATCAATTCAGCAGCAATATTTCTGGTTTTTAAAAAAATAAATCATAGAATGGTTTGGGTTGGAAGGGACCTCCAAAGCTCATCCAGTCTAACCACCCTGCACTCAGCAGGGACATCCTCCACTACAGCAGCTTGCCCAGAGCCTTCTCCAGCCTCACCTTCAATACCTCCAGTCATGGGGCCTCAGCTACCTCTCTGAGCAACCTGTGGCAGTGTTCCAGCAGCCTCCTGCTGCACAACTTGTTCCTCACATCCAAGCTCAATCTGCTCTGCTCTCATTTCAAACCATTGCCCTCAGTCCTGTCCCTGCAGGCCTTTGCAAACAGTCCCTCTGCAGCCTGCTTGCAGCCCCTTCAGGTGCTGCCAGGCTGCTGTTAGGTCTGCCTGGAGCCTTCTCTTCTCCAGGCTACACATCCCCAGCTGCCTCAGCCTGTCCTTGTTTCAGAGCTGCTCCAGCCCCCTGAGCATTTTCGTGGCCTCCTCTGGAGCCTCTCCATCAGGTCCATGTCCTTCTTGTGCTGAGGGCTGCAGAGCTGAATGCAGCTGTAAAGATGCAGGACTTCCACAGGCTTTAGACTTCAGACACAACAGTGTGTGGTAGTCCCACATTTAAGAACAGAAGGAGGAAGCAAAAAACTTAGGAAGTCAGAAATGGCTTTTTTTGTTTTGTTTTGGGAGAGTGGGGGTGGGAAAAATCTTTTGGATGCAGGGGTGAAAGTGTTTCCTGGTTAATTTTCAGAACCTGCTTGTTGTTTTGCTTGCTTCCTTGCTTGTTGTTTCTTATTTCATATAGGAAAATGATTTTGAGTCCACGGGTGGACTTCTAGGTGCAACTATGAGCAGACTGAAAACGCTCTCCAGAGGAAGCCAGACAAAGCTGCTGTGCTACATGATGCTCTTCTCGTTCTTTGTCTTTTTTGTCATATACTGGATTATTAAACTGAGGTGATGTAAGGTACCACTTGTCTGATGAAGGCATTGATCAGAAGGGGCTAAACCACAAGGAAATTGTTGCAGGTTGCATTAATGCAATGGTTTAGAGAATTTTCTTAATGGATCAGATTTTTTTCCCATCAGCCCCTGTTTTGGGGGGGGATTGTTTGTAAATCTGCTGGAAGTGTTACTGTCATCAATTAAAAAAGAATTTTTTTAGGGGGAAATTGAATTTTTTACAATTCTGCCTCCCATTCTGGGCCATGCTCTAAATTAGAGCTCCAGATGCAGGCATAAGGTAAATTCTGGGTTGTAGAAGCACAAAGAATATTTGGATCTCTCTAAATTGGGTTTTCTCTGGATGTTTAAAAGGTTGGCCTGAAGCTAACAAAAAATGGTACCCCAAGAAGTTATTTTTGTGGCCAGTTCTGTTAGTGTATGGGTTTAGGAGGCTTAAACTCTGTGTTTTGGGGAGAAGTTACTTAAAACTGGAATTGTTTCATTTAAATGTGCTAAGTCATGTTCACACATTGGCTCTCTTAAGCAAATCATACAACCATAGAATGGTTTTGTTTGGAAGGGACCTTCAAGATCACCTTGTTCTACCCCCCTTGCCATAAGCAGGGTGACCTCCTACCAGCCTGGCTTGCTCCAGGCCCCAACCAATCTAGCCTTGAACACTGCCAGGCTTGGAGCCTCCACAGCTGCTCTGGGCAGCCTGTTCCAGTGCCTCAGCACCCTCATGGGGTAGAATTGCTTCCTCATGTCTAATCTCAGCCTGGCTTCTTCCAGTCTGAAGCCATTCCCCCTTGTCCTGTCACTCCATGCCTTTGTCAGAAGTCCCTCTCCAGCTCTCCTGGAGGCCTCCTTCAAATTCTAGAAGGCTGCTTGCAGGTCTCCATGCACCCTTCTCTTCTCCAGGCTGAACAGGCCAACTCTCTCAGCTTGC
The DNA here is from genome assembly GCA_013396675.1 of Eubucco bourcierii. Taxonomy (NCBI): domain Eukaryota; kingdom Metazoa; phylum Chordata; class Aves; order Piciformes; family Ramphastidae; genus Eubucco; species Eubucco bourcierii. The sequence goes on along the minus strand of VWZE01025431.1, from coordinate 407,309 downwards.
ATGGACACAGTGCAAACACTGTCTTTGTATTTAAAGTCTCTCAAATGATTGCATTGAATCACCAGAACTTTTCCCATTCCTCTGCCTACTCTTCAGTCTGTGATCCCTAAATCTGCACTGCCTGATGCCTGAGACCTGAGGTAAGGGAGTTGAATTTTTATACTGAAGTAGAAGATGCTACACCTGTTGGGAGGTGCTGTCACATTAAAGTGTTAAAGACAGCTTTGGCTCACCAGTTTCTAATAGTTGAAGCTCTTCCACTGTGCAGTTTAACATGCAAGAAATGACCTTTCCTAACTCTTGAAATTGTATCTGCAGGGTTTGAAAGACTTTTCTAGCAATACTGTATAGAGTATGTTGCCAATTATAACTAATGATAACTGATAAATAAACTGTCCTGTAGCATTGCAGCTGGTGGTGGTGATGGACGTTCTTTGCTCCTGTAGAAGACCAGCATAGCTTTTGGAAGTGCTGCTGCATTTGGAATTGCTGCCTAATGTCTAACCTCAATCCAGCTTCTTCCAGGCTGAAGCCATCATGCTGCTGGCAGAAGGCCCTCTACAGCTCTCCTGAAGGGCCCCTTCCAATACTGGAAAGCTGCTAGAAGGTCTCCCTGGAGCCTTCTCTTCTCCAGGGTGAGCAACACCAACTTGCACAGAATCACAGAGTGGTAGGGGTTGGAAGGGACCTCCAGAGATCATCCAGTCCAACTCCTCTACCAGAGAAGGATCACCTGGAGCAGGCCACACAGGAGCACATCCAGGTGGGTTTTGAACATCCCCAGGGAAGGAGACTCTACAACCTCTCTGGGCAGCCTCACAGTGAAGGATTTTTTTTTTTTCCTTCTGTTCCTGTGGAGCCTCCTCTGCTCCAGCTTGCTCCCATTGCCCCTTGTCATTGGCCATCCCTGAGCAGAGCCTGGCTCTGTCCTGCACAGCTTTATCAACATGACTGAGGGCAGCAGTCAGGCTCCTCTGCTCCAAGCTCCATGCTCCAGCTCCCTCAGCCTGTCCTCACAGGGGGATGTTCCACTCCTCTCCTGTCTCCGTAGCAGAGGTGCTCCAGCTCTTGGATCATCTTGTTGGCCTCCTCTGTACCTGCTCTAACAGTTCCATGTTCTTCTGATGCTGGGGGCCCCAGACCTGGACACAGGACTCCAGACAAGGTTTCAGAGGAGTAGATTAGGTGAAGAGAATCGCTTCCCTCCCACTGCTGGCCATGGATGTGTGGTGAGCAGTAGTAAGGTAAGAACTGTTGGTGTCATGCTGGGTTTCCTGTGTAATGGAAACACACTTACCTCATGCAGGATGCTTCACAGAGAGAGAAACAGCAGCTGAAGCTCCAGTGCTTCCAGCTGACTGAATCTTTGTTAAAAGGCCTACCTCTATACCTCTACACTGAAGCGCCAACACCAGAATTGTCTTGCCATGACAATTGCTGCTGCTGTTAAACAGAACATTCCCAAGTGCCTGTGGCTTCCTTGCTGTGGTTCTTCATTTAAGGATTTTGTCTGGGGGGGGTTTTGTTGTTGTTGTCTAGATAGGGCTGGAAATGGGAAGAGCTCTCAACCACAAGAACTATTTGAAGTCTCCAAATAACTTTCTGTATGTTTATCAGAAAACAAAAGGCTTTTTTAATTACTAAGTGCTGAAACACAGCTCTCTTAGGGGTTTCTAAAATCAGCATGTTGGAATGAAATTCAGCTGAGTTACCCAGTGAAAAAATGCGGCACTGGTGGGCTTTTATGTTATTTTACAGGATGCAGCACAATTCCCTTCCTTCAGTTCCTGTCAAAGGTCAAGTTTCACTTTAAAATTTGAACTGGAAGCATAGAAAGGGGTGCTGGTGGATGAGAAATGAGCCAGCCACCTGTGCTTGCAGTCCAGAAGGCAAATCAAATCCTGGGCTACATCCAAAGCAACATGGCCAGAGATAGAGAGGGAATCCTGCCCCTCTGCTCTGCTGACACCTCAGCTGCAGTGCTGCATCCAGCTCTGCAGCTCAACACAGGAAGGACATGGACATGGTGGAGAGGCTCCAGAGGAGGTCACAAAAATGGTCAGGGGCCTGGAGCAGCTCTGAAACAAGGACAGGCTGAGGAAGTTGGGGGTGTGCATCCTGGAGAAGAGAAGGCTCCAGGCAGACCTAACAGCAGCCTGGCAGCACCTGAAGGGGCTGCAAGCAGGCTGCAGAGGGACTGTTTGCAGAGGCCTGGCTGGACAGGACTGAAGGCAATGGTTTGAAATGAGAGCAGAGCAGATTGAGCTTGGATGTGAGGAACAAGTTGTGCAGCAGGAGGCTGCTGCAACACTGCCACAGGCTGCCCAGGGAGGTAGCTGAGGCCCCATGACTGGAGATACTGAAGGTGAGGCTGGAGAAGGCTCTGGGCAAGCTGCTGTAGTGGAGGATGTCCCTGCTGAGTGCAGGGGTTGGACTGGATGAGCTTTGGAGGTCCCTTCCAACCCAAACCATTCTATGAGTCTGTGAGTTGGTTTAGAATGGCTACAGTGTGCAAGGCCTTGAGAACATCTCAGTCAGGGAGAGGGAACTGCAGCCTTAGAATTGTCCTCAGCATTTGCACTTTGCTGGTCAGTTTTAGGCAGAAAAGTATGAGTCTGACAGGACTCAAAATTGACAAACAGCAAGATTAGAGGAAGCTACAGTGGGAGTTTAAGTGGCTACAACAGGGAAATTCTAGCAGCAGTAATTGTGCAGTTGGTAGCAGCTATGTGAGAGTAGTGCAGTTAGGACTGTTCTTGCTTTGCAGCTCCTCTGCCCTTCATTTTTACACACTATAGTGCATGTCTCACTCTAATGTACCTTACCCTCTACCTCGGAACCATGCAGATCACTTACAGGTGGAAGGCAAATGTCATCTTTTAACTCTCCAACTGCTAACCTTGCAGTGTTGTGGAGAGTGCTTGGGCACTGCTTCATCACCACTTCAGTGACAGAATTCCACTGATGCTGGGTTTTTGCTTGGCTTTTGGTTTTGGCTTGAAGAGCTGGTTCAGGAAGAGTTCAAATAATTACACACAACTTTCATGCTGTTTACTGTTCCTCTTTAATAATTACACACAGGACAGGGGTAGGTGCTGCTGAAGTTCAGCCTCCAAAGGCTTCAGGTGCTACTAAACCATTGCTTACAGAATCCTACAATCAAACATCACCCCACTCCCACCACCAAACAGCCACGGCTCTGCTGCAGGCCCGCGTAGACTTGGCAAAGATGCCAGAGCTGATCTAGATGATTCCTGGCTAGAAATGAAAGATGGAAGAGTGATTTTGCTCTTAATTACAAAACCCTTCCCCAGGAGCTGAATACAGCAGGGAATACTTTGTGCATTAATTGCTCATCTTGAAAGCAGAGCTCCGCTGAAGTGGGATGAAGCTACCAGTGCAGCATCCACAGCCAAGTGCTGGTTGAGGGGCAGGTCTGATGCTGTAAAAGGGAGACTGCCTTGATTTTCTTGTAGCTCTACCCTCACTTTTTTTTTTTCTTTCCTGGGTGCTTAGTTGGGCTCATTGGACTTTCCAAAGCAGTAATTGCTGAAAAATACAAAAAATGGGAAAAAGAAAAGCCCCAACAACCTTGCAGGAGGCCACATGTGTTCAGACTGCTGCCTGTCAATATGGAGAGGACACAGAATGGTTATAGTTTTGATGGCAAAAAGGGCTGAGGTGCTGCCTGCATATTCACCCTTGAAAAGATGTAGTGGCTTTTACCTTGGTGCAGCTCAGCCATGCTCTTGCTTCATCCCCTAGGCAGAGTGGAGAGGTGTCACTTGCCGGGCAGCATGTCCATGTGTTTGCAGATGATGGACAGCATGGTTTCATCTGTGCCACCTCCTATTGACAGCAGTCTCAGGTCTCTGTAGAAGTAAGAGTAGTAAACACAGAATGGTTTGGGCTGGAAGGGACCTCCAAAAGGTCAGCAGGGAAATCCTCCACTAGAGTAGCTTGCTCAGAGCCTCCTCCAGTCTCACCATCAATATTTCCAGGGATGTGGCCTTAACCACCTGCCTGGGCAACCTGTAGCAGTGTTCAGCAGCCTCCTGGTGCAGAACTTGCTACTCACATCCAATCTCAATCTGCTCTGAGACTGCCCAGAGAAACTGTGGAGATGTTTAAGGCCAGGTTGGATGAGGCCTTGAACAAGCTGGACTGGTGGAAGGTGTCCCTGGCCATGGCAGAGGGGTTGGAACTGGATGAGCTTTAAGGTCCCTTCCAACCCAACCCGTTGTAGGATTCTAATAAACCATTTTACAATCGGTAATTCAGGAGGAGATGCAGTACTTACTTATGCCAAAACCAGTTCCTACCTGCAGACATTTACAGCTCATCTTAAGAAGACTGCAGAGCTGCAATAAAGTCACCACAAAAAGTTTCCCTCCCTCTCCCAGCCTTGTGGGTTTGTTCAATAAGTGATTTTTTCCTAAGTTGTGTTGTCTGAGGCAATTCAGACAGGGGAGGGAAAAACCAAAAAAAACCAACCCACAACTCAACTCTGGCTCTGGCCTGCAGAATGCTGCTGCTAAGGTAAAGCCTGGCAATTCTACTGTCTGCTTTTTATATTGGCTTGGGTTTTTCCATTAAACTTTTTCAAACCTTTTTCCCTTCTCAGAATCCCTACGACTGAAAATGTATAGAAAACCAGCCCAGTACTGGCACCTGGAGCATGGAATGGGTTGGGCTGGAAGGGACCTTCAGGATCACCCAGTTCCAACCCCCTGACACGGGCAGGGACACCTCTTACCAGCTCACCTTGCTCAAGGCCCCATCCAGCCTGCCTTTGAACACTGCCAGGCCTGAAGTCTCCACAGCTTCTGTGGGCAGCCTGTTCCCCCTTGGGGAAAGAGATAAAGCTGATTTTCATTGGGTTTGGAAGAAAGCTGCTGCCTTGGCTCAGTTCTGATCTTGCAATCAAGACTGAGCAAACAAAGGCCAAAAAGGAAGGTGCCCACTTGCTGGTAGCCTCCACCCCTTCCTTTCTTTGTGCTGTTGGCTGGCAGGTACCAGAGGACCAGCAAGGCAAATGTTTCTTTCACCTGCCATGGAGGCTAAGCTGTGGGTAGCTGAAGCTCCACAGCTGGGATGCAAAGCCAAGCTTTGCCAAAGGAGCAGTCAGCCTGCACCCTGACACCTGTGTGTGACCCCCAAAGTCAGCAGGGCTGTGGTGTCCTCGCGCCCACGAGGCGCAGCAGTGCCAGCAGTGCTCCTCACACCAGCCAGCAGCTGGTGCCCTTTTCTGATAACAGGATATTTAAAAGGCCCAATGTCAGCAGAGCCCTTTCCTGTTTCCACCAGTCTCTTACCTGTAAAGCCTGCTCACCAGCACCTCGTTGGTGAAGCCCATCCCTCCCCAGAACTGGAGACAGCTGTCAGTCACCTCCCGTGCCAAGCAGCCTGCCTTCAGCTTAGCCATGGAAGCAAATTTGGTCACATCATTGCCATCCAGGTAGAGATCTGTGAAAGAAAAAATCAACAGACAGATCCACGCAGAGTCACTGACCACAACCTGCCTCTCTGCCAATCATCTCCCCATGTTCTTCTAGTCTGACCATGTTCTTGATGTGATTGACAGCTGGCTGAAGATGGGCCAGAGTGTGCCCAGGTCACCAGCATCCTGGTCTGGATCAGGCCAGCAGGACCAGGGAGGTGATTTTTTCCCCTGGACTTGGCATTGGTGAGGCCACACCTTGAGTGCTAGGTTCAGTTTTGGGCCCTTCACTACAAGAAGGACGTTGAGGGGCTGAAGCAGGTCCAGAGAAGGGCAACAAAGCTGAGGAGGAGTCTGGAGAACAGGGCTGGAGAGGAACAGCTGAGGGAGATGGGGGTGTTTAGTCTGGAGAAAAGGAGGCTGAGGGGAAACCTTCTGGCTCTCTGCAACTCACAGAAAGAAGGATCAGAAGAAATGGCCTCAGCTTGCACCAGGGGAAGTTTAGGTTGTGGATTCGGACAAATTATTGCAAGAGTGTCCAGGTGCTGGAACAGGCTGTCCAGGGAGGTGGTAGAGTCCCTGGCAGTGTTCAAGAAACCCAGACACCCAGGGGCAGAACAAGAGGACACAGTCAGGCTGTGCCAGGGCAAGTTTATAGTGGACGTTAGGAAGTTCTTCACAGAAGACTGATTGGCATTGGAATGGGCTGCCCAGGGAGGTGGTGGAGACCCATCCCTGGAGGTGTTGAAGAGGAGGCTGCATGAGGCACTTAGTGCCCTGGGTTATTTAATTAGAAAGGTTAGGTGACAGGTTGGACTGGATGATCTCAGAGCTCTTTTCCAACCTGGTCAATTCTGTGTGGGCTTGGCACTTTGGGACAGGGTTCAGTGGGCATGGCAGTGCTGGGGCCAGGTCTGGACTGGGAGCCCATTCACATGTGGGGCACTGTGCTGGCAGGGCGGCAGCCCCGGGCACTCACCGGTGGTGCGGTAGAACAGCGAGCGCAGCAGCTCCAGCTCGGTGGCCAGCTCGGCCAGGCGGAAGTGCAGGGCCTGGTTGTGGAGCAGAGGCCTGCCGAAGGCCTGCCGCTGCCGCGCGTAGGCCCGCGTCTCCTCGATCACCGTCTGCAGGCACTGCAGCACTGCAAGAAGCAAAGCGCAGAAGACGACACCGTTAGGCTTTCAGCTGCTCCCTCAGCCCTCTCCTGCCTGGAGGCCTCGCTGGGTTGTTTTTTCCCCACACGGTGCAAAGGGCATCGCCTCCCTTCGAACTGCATCGCACCGACCGCTCCCTGCCACGCTCCTCCAGCAGTGCTTCCAGAGGGCACCGTTTGCACTTGCTGTCCCCTCATGTCCCATCACCTGAGCACCTTTTCCCATTCATGGAATCATAGAGTCATTGAATGGTTTAGGTTGGCTCAGCCAGTTCCAACCCCCCCCACATAGGCAGGAACACCTCTCACTACAACAGGTCACTCAAGGCCTCATCCAGCCTGGCCTTGAACACCTCCAGGGAGGTTGTGGAGCACAGAATCACCAAATGTGATCTCAGACCTGTTCTAGTGGAAGGTGTCCCTGCCTATGGCAGCGAGGTTGGAACTGGCTGAGCTCTGAGGTCCCTTCCAACCTAAACCATTCTATGATTCTGTGACTAAGTGTGCAAGAATCTCTTGTCCCTGAAGGGGCATCTGGGAAGCAGACATCCCAGTCAAAGCTGTGGGGAGGAAAGCTAAGCAGGCCAGGCCAGCACTAGGAGAGCAGAAGGAAGGTAGGAGGAACAACCAGGGAATGGTTTGGGTTGAAGGGGCCTTAAAGAACACCTAGTTGCAAGCCAACTGAACTTCTCCATCATTGGACAAGCTAGGTAGGGACTTGTTCAAGAACATGCAGAGGGACTTTTTACAAGGGCGAGGCAGGGAATGGATTGAAGCTGGAAAAGGGAAGATTGAGACTGGAGATTAGGAAGAAATTCTCGACAGTGGGGGTGGGGAGACACTGGCACAGGTTGCCCAGGGAGGCTGTGGCTGCCCCTTCCCTGGAGGTGTTCAAGACCAGGCTAGACAGAACCTTGAGCAACCTAGGCTAGTGGGAGGTGTCCCTGCCCATGGCAGGGGGGTTGGAACTGAATGATCTTTAAGGTCCCTCCCAACCCAAACCATTCTATGAATCCATGATTCATCAAGCTGGATGAGTCTTTGAGCAACCTGATCTGATGAAAGATGTCTCTGCCCATAGCAAAGGGCTTGAACACAGTCTTCAAAGCTCCCTTCCAACCCAAACCTTCCTGCAATGCTATGACCACAGCTCTTTAGAGCTACGAGCATATCTTTGACACGGCAAAGCTCAGCTGGGCAGCAAACAGCACCAAAACACAGCTCATTGTGAAGACCACAGCTACCACCAGCCTGGTACAGCAGCACCCAATCCTCTGCCAGCCACATAAGCACAGAATAACAGCAGTGTGAAAAGTGAAACTCATTTTCTCCTGATCTCTTTCTCCTGTCTATTGGTTTCCTCTTCTTCCAAACAATGTTCTCCACATCCTGAGACAAGCCTGGCCCCACCGGCTTCAACTGACAGCACAGGCAGGAAAGGTCACCCTAGGGGCAGCCTGAGGCACACATGGTCAGCCACACAGCTGAGGGTTGTGAAAGCACTCGGAGCTGCCAGAAGCAGAACGATCTTTTCCTCATCCCCCCCATTCAGGTTCTCTATTTCTGCTCACTGCAAACACTTTGCCTACTTACATCTCTCGAAACCCAAGTGACTGATGTGTTCTGAGGCTGTGCCTGCTGAGTCTCCAGTGAGCTGCAGAGTGAGCTCTAAAGGCCATGCACTGCCCATGCAAAAGGATCTGGCATGCTGCTTACTGGGGCCGTGACTCGGTGGTGCTCATGAAGCTGAGACTACAGCAGCAGGGAGAAGTCACTAGACAAGCACCATTCTGCTGCCTCACACACAAGGAACTCCCTTTTTTTGCCTCAAAATGAAGAAATCAATCACCTCCCCTGTTTACTTCCTGGCATAATGACCACCTTCTCCTGCCATCAGAGGCACCAAGGGACAGTGTTCACCCAGTGTCATAACCCAAGATACGTGGCAGCTCTGCTTCCCTCTCAGTGTGAAGCAAGCAGCAGCAGCAGGGTGGCTTTTACCACAGCCTCTGCTGATGTGACTCTCAGAAGGCCACACCTGTGAGCAAATTTTGCAATTCCAGGAAATCAGTTTTCCATTTATAATTTAAATTTGACTGGAAATCTAAAAGGAAAAAGGAAAAATCCAAACAAACAAGGTGAAGAAGGAAGGGAACTCCCCAACACCTTCTGAAATTTAGCCACAGATGAGACAGCTAATAAAGATTTACGAGAGGGTAGGAGTTTGCAGCTTGGCCCAAAGCAGGGGTTCTGGCCCTGCTCCCAGTGCTTGCACAGAATCACAAAGTGGTGGGGGTTGGAAGGGGCCTTCAGAAATCACCGAGTCCAACCACCCTGGCCAAGGCCAGGCCAAGCCAGGCCAAGGTCACCTAGAGCAGGTTGGCAAGGAACGTGTCCAGGCAGGTTTGGAACGGCTCTGGAGATGGAGTTTCCATCACCTCTCTGGGCAGCCTTTGCTAGTGCTCTGCTACCCTCAAATAAAGCTCCTCCTCATGTTTAGATGGAACTTCCTGCCTATTTCCTTTTGTCCTGTCACTGGGCACCACTGGAAGACTGACCCCATCTTCTTGACACCCACCCTGAAGGAGTTCATAACCACTGACCAGATCCCTTCTCAGCCTTCTCTTCTGCAGGCTAAACACCTCCAGGTCTCTCATGCTTTCCTCAGAGAGATCTTCTCTTCCCTTAATCATCCTTGTAGACCTCCACTGGACTCTCTCCAGCAGTTTCCTGCCTCTCTTGAACTGAGGAGCCCAGAAGTGGACACAATACTCCAGATGAGGCCCCACTAGGGCAGAGCAGAGCATTTTATACCAGACAGTGGATGAAAGGCAGGACAAGGGGGCCCAGTGGACCTGGTGCTCAGGGACATGGTTTAGTGTTGAGCCTTCAGTGCTCGGTGGAAGGTTGGGCAGGATGATCTTGGTCTCTCTCAAGCAGACACACTGTGATTCTGTGTGCCACACTGGGCATTGTGTGTGGCAGGAGCCAGCTCCATCTCCCCTGGTGAGCTCTGAGGTTCTTCCTCCCTGGTAGCTATGCCTGGCCATGGTCAGGGAGCAAAGATGCCCTTTCCAGACTGCTTAGCCAGGGTGAGGGTTTTCCTGCTCCTGCTGTGTTGTTCTGGGCAAAAAGAGAATAGAAACCTGGTGCCCTGCTTCCTGGCAGGGCATGGTGTCTGCTGGGCAGTTGTGCAAGGCTGGACAGTACCAAGCTGCCAGTGGTTTTCACAGGAGTGACCTCACCTGCCAGGCTCCAGCTCTCGATGCTGTCAGTGGGTGTCACTTGCCAGGGGCATGACTAAGGCAGCAGGCTGCTCTGCCACCACGGGGGGGAAGGGATGCTGCTCTGCCGCACTGGGGCGGGGGAATGCTGCTCTGCCGCCCGGGGAGCTGCTCTGCCGCACTGGGGCTGGGGAATGCTGCTCTGCCGCACTGGGGCTGGGGAATGCTGCTCTGCCGCACTGGGGCTGGGGAATGCTGCGCTGCTTCCTGGGGAGCTGCCCTGCTACCTGCGGGGGGGAACACTGCCCTGCTGCCACAGACTCGCCTTGCTTTGTTTGACTTCAGGCTTCAAACCGGGCATTAAAATGCAGAATGCATGTCCTAACTGGCTGTGGATTTAAGCAGGACCAGCAGCAGGACGACATCTCCTTGCCTGAGTCTGCGGTGGCATCCACTGCAAGTTTAACTCCTCCTCTTTGCTAAAACTGTTCCCACAGTTACCATTTCACTTGGCCCAAAGCAATGATTTTTTAAAGCTGCTGAACTCTGAACGATTTGGTCTGGGCTCAACCCACAACAGGGGGGGATTTTTCATTTGGTCACTGAATCAGAAATTGACTTCTCAGAGTTGCCAGCTCCCCAGCCGCACGCAGTAACTAACAGAGCTGGTATGCACAGCAGCTCCAGCGTGGTCACACCATTTACACCACCCTGAGATGTAGGGGCTCAGTCCTCTTGCAGTGAACCACATTATACTGAAGCAGCAAACACTGAGGGCTGAGGGGAAGGTTGGGAGGCTGAAAATGGCCATTCCAGACTTGGATCCGGTTATTACTTGGAACCATAAAACAGTTTGAGTCGGGAGTTTCCAAGGTCACCTAGTCTAACCCCCTCACAGTGAGCAGGGACATTTTGGAACACCCAGGCTCCCTACAGCTCAAAACACATGGCTCGGAGTTCAGGCTAACGGGAACTCTTAACAGCATCACTTCAGGGAAAGGAATTTGCTGCTGCACCACTTGTGTCCAAAATGTCCAGAAGCAAAACAGATCCACCAAGCTCTTACATCCTGTAGAAGCCACTCTGCCATGCAGCCACTGAGTTAATTTTCTCCAGTCCAGGATAAGCATCACAGCTTAGTGTACTACAGGAAGAGTCATCAGCCACTATCTGACAGTCTCTGTACTGTATCTCTAGCAGACATAAGAAGATGCCATTTGTTCTTAGCAGCAGAAGAGCAACAAGAAAGCAAAGCAGCCTCTGAGATGCCTCATGCAGTATTTTCTGTTCCGTTGTTCCTACACCAACCTCATCTGTACCCAGGCTAGGACAGATTCCAGCAGCAGATCCTAAGGGATGACTGCAGTCTGCAGCCAAAGGACAGTCATGAGAGGAGTGACCTCTGTGTCCCTGCCTGGCCCCAGAAGCACAAAGTATGACTTACCAGAGGCTACTGCCCACAACCTCTCCTCTTGGAATTGCAACATCTGGTAGGTGAAGCCCTTCCCCTCCTCGCCGATGAGGTTTTTGCTGGGCACTCTGACGTCTTCAAAAAAGATCTGAGCTGTGTCTGATGACCTCATGCCCAGCTTGTCTATCTTTTTAGCAATGTGAATCCCTGAGGAAATAAAAACAAAAAAAGGGGACATTGGAAATGTCACCAGAATTAGAAGCATTAAGCAGCAGCAGAGTGTTGGAACTGACTGAGGTTTGCAGGTGTGAAGGTAAGTGCCAAGAGCACAGCGAAACCTACCTTTTGGAAGAGCAAATAACAGGATGCTGGAATTTGAAACTCAAAATTAACCTGCAGTACAATGGCCCACAAAACATTTAAAAGATTTTTTTCCCTACCTTATTTAACTAGCAAACCAGAAGCTGCACCTGTAAAAGTTTCCCTTTTCATTATGTCCCAAAATAGGAGCACCTGGTTCCCATCATAGCAATAACCTGACCTCAAGCATGTTGTTGGTTGCCTTTGCCTTGGCCCAATCAATCCAGCCTGGCCAGGTCCCTCTGCAGATGTGTGCAACTGGATGATCTTTAATGTCCCTTCCAACCTAAACCATCCTGTGCATCTACAAATCACACAGGAGAACAGAAGCATCAACACTTTGAGACCTGCAATTTTTGGTTCTAGAAAGACTCTGAGAGCAAGTCCATTTCTGCAGATCACATTCAGGTGACTCTGGCAATTTTTCTACCCAAACCCTAGGTTTGGGTAGGCAAGGAAGGCTTGAGGGGGCGCTGAGCAACCTGATCTATTGATGTCCCTGCTCACTGCAGGGGGCTTAGGCAAGGTAACTTCTGTGAGTCCCTTCCATTCTATGATGAAGAAGGTCTGTGTAGAGGCTGTGTAACCTGACAAGACCCCCTCTAAAGCTACAGTGACTCACCTGAGCAGCTCAGCTTCATCCTCAGTGAGTTCCCATTCAAAGCCTCTCCTGCACGAGCAAAGGTCATAGAAACTCACAACCCGCTCAGAGCCTCCTCAATTCCCAAGGCAGCTCAGCTCCTTGAGTTACTCCAGACTGAAATTCACTTAGAAGACACACACAGAATGGTTTGGGTCAGAAGGGACCTTTAAGGTCATCTAATCCAATGCCCTTGCAGTAAGCAGGGACATCTACCAGATCAGATTGCTCAGACCCCACATAACCTGACCCGGAAGGTTTCCAGGGATGTGGCATCTACCCCCTGCCTGAGCAACCTCTCCCAGCATCTCACTACCTTCACTGTAAAAACTTTCTCCCTTGTAGGTGTAAACCTCCCTCTCTTTTAGCTCAAACCCATGACCTTCTGTCCTGCAACACCAGGTCCTTCGAAAACATTCAACTTCCTCCTCATTCCCCCCGAAGCCTCCTGTTTTGTGGGAGTGTGCAAGTGCATTCCAGAGCCAAGCTGCCCAGGCCGGGAGGCGCCTTGCTTAGAGGAGCGCTTCTGGGCGCCTGTGCTGGTTTGAGGCTAATTGCAGTATTTTACTGAGAGAAATGGAGTCCTTAGCTGTGAGAAGAAAGAAAAACAGCAGCAGTAATTCTCATTCTTCTGCTGAGAAGCACAGCCAGTCAAAATACACATCAGACACTCGCTTCTCACACACTTCTGAGTGAGTTCTCAGCAGCTGTTGTTCTGCTTCTTTCACTCTGGCAGTCTGTGGCTGTTTTCTGCCTTAGCTCTAATCCAACCTAACCCTTTATTTCCTCTAACCTCCTTGTTGTCTTTTTGACATCTCACCTCAGATCTCTCCAGATTTATCATGTGAGATACACAGAGACTGATCTGGTTATTGTTGAAGGGAGGGAAAAACCAGAAAAGGAGGGGGAGGTTTGGGTCAGGATCCTCCTGGCAATCTGATTGCTCTGGAAGGAATTTTGACTTTCTGTATTACTTTTACCCTGTATATAGCTGTCTATTGTGTGTATACAGAATCATAGAATAATAAGGTTGGAAGGAACCTCAAGGATCATCTAGTTCCAACCCCCTGCCTTAGGCAGGGACACCTCCCACTAGTACAGGTTACTCAAGGCCTCCTCCAACCTGGCCTTGAACACCTCCAGGGAGGGAGCATCCACAACCTCCCTGGGCAACTGTGCCAGTGCCTCACCATATGTCAGCTTGTACATTGTGCTAAGCTGTAACTATAGCTTCATTCCTTAACTTCCAGCCAGCTGAGTCTAGCCTGGGTGATTTCATTGTGTGGAGGGGCAGCAAACTCCCAAACCATCACAGCGCAGCTCTGCCAAGCACCTCTCCTTGTACCTGCCACACACAACCCCGGCAGTGCCAGCAGCTGTGAGGAGCAGCAGCTGTGTATTACCAGGCAGATTCATGGGCAGGCAGATGAGGGATTTGTTGTGGTGAGGAGGCCCTTGGCTGGTGTTTGCCAGCAGGCACATCCAGTCTGCCTGGCAGCCGGAGGTGATCCACATCTTGCCGCCGTTGATGACGTATTCATCGCCCTCTCTCACGGCTCTGGTCTTGATGCCTGTTGCAAACCACAGGAAACCAAGGGTTACTCTTGGGAAGGTGGCAGCAGCTGGTTCCTCTAGGGCTGCCAGAGCCACCCCCTTGTGCTCAAGACAACTGATCACAGAATCATAGAATGGGTTTGGAAGGCACCTCCAGAGATCATTGAGTCCAGCTGAGGTTTAGTTCTCCCTTTGTACTGCTTGAGAGGGCATAGTCAAGGGCTACAAAGCTGACCAGGGCACTAAAACATCTCCTATGAACAAAGACTGAGGGACTTGGGGTTTTTCAGCCTGGAGAAGGGAAAGCTGAGGGGAGATCTTAGCAGTTCCTAGCAATACTTATAGGGTGGGTGTCAGGAGGATGGGACTGGGCTTTGATCAGTGGTGCCCAGTGACAGGATAAGAGGCAATGGACAGACCTAACAAGTTCCATCTAAACAGAAGGAGGAACTTTTACTTTGAGGGTGGTAGAGCAGTGGACCAGGCTGCCCAGAGAAGTGCTGGAACCTCCATCTCTGAGACCCACCTGACTGCAATCCTGTGCAACTTGCTTTGGGTGAATCTGCTTTGCAGGGGGCTTGGACTAGATGATCTTCAGAGGTCACTTCCACCCCTACCGTTCTGTGATTCTGAGACTCATAGTTCCCAAGCTCTCTAATCCTTCCAGATTGCACAAAGCAGACCCATCTGGACAACTCTTGGAGGTCACAGAATGACAGAGTCACTGAGGCTGGAACAGACTTCTGAGATCAAGTCCAGCCTACGACCTAACACCACCACATCAACTGGACCATGTCACTGAGTGTCAAGTGAAGCCAAGGGAAACCAAACCACTCCTCTCATGCTAGTTTATAGAATCATAGAGTCATTTTGGTTGGCAAAGACCATTAGGATCATCAAGCCCCACCATTATCTGAGTCTACCAAGGCTGCTGCTAAAGGTTATCCCAATGGGAGAAACCATAAAACTTTCCCTACGTAAATGCGGTCATTGAAGACTCAGGCCTGGAACATTTCAGTCCATGGTGGTCTGTTAGACTCTCCTGTTCCTGTGAAAATGAGTCACTGAGCAGCCTATTAACTTCAGAATCCTGACTGTAAACCAACATCACTTCCCTATCTGTGTTTGCATCCAGATAACTCCACTTCCTGTGTGTTCCTGCTCAGAGCAGCCTGCTGAACCCAAAGCCAGGGCACTTGCCAAAGGCAAAGAGTGTCTGGGCATGAAGGAGTTCTAAACACCTCCTGCTCATACTCCCTGGCAACAAAAAGTTGTATTTTAATCTCTGAGTGTTCACACCATGCTGCAAGCAGCCCTACATGCAACAGCCAGCCACAGGAAATCACAGACTGAACTCACAGAATCGCGAGGGTTGGAGAAGACCTCTCGGGCCAAGCCCAACTGTCACTCCAACACCACCGTGCCCACTAAAACCATGTCCCCAAGTGCTGTGTCTACACCTCCAGGGATGCTGACTCCACCTGGGTAGCCCATGGCAATGCTTGACCACTCCTTCAGAAAAGGAATTTTCCTTAATCAAAACCTAAACCTCCAATTTTTCCAATCCTGGTGCAAACTCTTGTCACAGAATCACAGCAATATTCGGCTTGGCAGAGCCCCTCAGGATCACCAAGTCAACCAACGTCCCTACAAGGTTCACCCTAAACCACATCCCTGAGCACCACATTCAAATGACTTTTAAACATGTCCAGGGGTGTTCTTGGGACAAAAGCTCGACACCCCCCCCTCACTATAACCTCCTTTCAGGGAGCTGTAGAGAGCAATGAGGTCTCCCCTAACAAAATCCTTAGTTGGTGTTTACACTCCAGCAGGGTTTCAAAGGGCTGGCTTCCTTCTCCTGCAATTCTTCTTCACCTAAAATCCCAACCAAGGAAGACTCTCCAGCAGATACCCAAGACATGAGTAAGTGAAGGTATAAGAGAACTCTGTCACATCCCTCAGCACGTGAGTTTAATGAGACTTTGAAGCCCATAAGAGCTCATCTACTGCACTTGGGTCACAACAACCCCAAGCAATGCTCCAGACTTGGGGCAGTGTGGCTGGAGAGCTGCCTGGCAGAAAGGGACCCGGGGGTTGTAACAGACAGGCAGTTGGGTATGAGCCAGCAGTGTGCCCAGGCAGCCAAGAAGGCAAATGGCATCCTGGCTTGTATTAAAAATGCTGTGGCCAGCAGGAGAAGGGAGGTGATTGTCCCCTTGGACTCGGCTTTGGTGAGCCCACACCTTGAGTGCTGGGTTTAGTTCTGGGCACTGCAACACGAGAGATGTGGAGGTGCTGGAGTGGGTCCAGGAGGGCAACGAAGCCGGGGAAGGGCCTGGAGAATAAATCTCATGAGTGGCTGAGGGAGCTGGGGGTGGGTAGTGTGAAACAGAGAAGGCTGAGTGGCTGTCTACAGCTACCTGAAGGGACATTGTGGAGAGGATGCTGCTGGACTCTGCTCACAGGTAACTGGAGACAGAACAAGGGGGAATGGCCTCAAGCTGAGACTGGGGAGGTTTAGATTGGACATTAGGAAAAAGTTTTTCACAGAGAGAGTGGTCAGGGACTGGAATGAGCTGCCCAGGGAGGTGGTGGAGTCACCCACCCTGGATGTGTTTAAGGGTGGTTTGGATGTGGTGCTTGGGGCTATGGTTTAAGGTGAATCTTGTAGAGTAGGGTTCTATGTTTGGCTTGGTGATCCTGAGGGGCTTTGCCAACCTGCATGTTTCTGTGTGATTCAATTTCCTTCCCAAAGGCTCTAAACATAAAGCAAACCCAAGTACATGACCTTCATTTAAAGGCAAAGTGGGACTGAGGCCAGCATGACTGAGAATGAAGGAACTGGGGGAAAAGGATGGGAGGAAGTTGTGTAAGGTATGGACCAAGGGAGTATTGGATGCATCCATGGCTAAAAGGAACTTGGAAGCAGGTAAGGAAGAACAGAAAGGCTGAGGCAGGACTAATGTGGGTAAAGACAGCAGCCAACGAAAGGCCTGTGCCAAAACTGTATGAAGCACTTGAGGACTTGATATGAAATCTGTGCAGTGATGAAGTACAACAAACTGAAGGACTCCAAAGCACTGCTGCTTGTAAGACATGGACACTGGGATGGGACAGTCATGGAGACTAAATAATACTGAAGGGCAGCCAAGAGCTGGAGTAAGAACCATGGCGCTGGAGTGGTGTGGGAAGGGTGGGAGCCTACATAGGGATTTACATCACATCTCTGTTGTGGAACAGCTACTGCAGAGATTAGATAGAGGTCCCCTGGAAGGTCTGCAGAGGAACAATGAACACCATGGTGTTAGCACAGATGTAAACAGCTCTTGCTGGCAGGGTTCACAGGGCACTAAGCACCCAAACACAGAGGACAGGACAATGCTTTACTGATAGCAACACTCAAGTGCTCCCAGAGAGCTGGCAGTTTGCTTCCAACACTTGAGAAGTGACTACTTAAAAGCACAGAATCACAGAATTGTCAGGGTTGGAAGATACCTCAAGGATCAGCCAGTTCCAAACCCTCTACCATGGGCAGGGAGACCTCACACTACATCAGGTCACTCAAGGCCTCATCCAACCTGGCCTTGAACACCTCCACCTCCAGGAAGGTTGTGGATTGCAGAATCACAGAATGCAATTTGCAAGCACATTCTGTGATCTGCAACCTCCCTGAGCAACCTGTGCCAGTGTCTCACCTGCCTCATGCTGAAGACCTTCTTCTTAACATCCAATCTGAATCTCCCCACTTCTAGTTTTGCTCCACTCCCCCCAGTCCTGTCACTACCTGACACCATAAAAAGTACCTCCTCAGCTGTCTTGTAGCCCCCTTCAGGTACTGGAAGACCACAATAAGGACTCCTTGGAGCCTTCTCTTCTCCAGACTGAACAACCCCAACTCTCAGCCTGTCCTCACAGCAGAGCAGCTCCAGCCCTCTGATCATCCTTGTGGCACCTTCTCTGGACACATTCCAGCACCTCCATATCTTTCCTGTAATAGGGCTCCAGAGCTGGTGAAGAGCAGATCCTCTTTCATTAGAAGAAGGATGATCAAGTCAATAAGTGAGTTTTATGTTTAAACACAGCAGGCTTTTTAAACCTATTTAACAAATTACTCAAGTCCAGCAGGCTCAGTCTCAGGGCTGGGAAGGTAATTAGGAATGTTTGATTGTTCCTGTTCTCTCTGCCAGCACACAGCTCTGAGCAGAGCCTGCTTTACTGGGTGCTTAATAACTCATTTTGAGCAGGTCCACACCACTGGCCCTGTAGGGCCTATAACTCATCAACTTAGAGTAAGGTGTGAGGGCACCTTCTAGGAAAGGCTACAAAGCATCATCAAAGCCATATGTGACACCCAGTGCCATACAAGCAGCCAGGACTGGCCACTTCACCCTTCCAATCACAACACAGTTGAGCCTCCAGCTTTCCTCTCCACTCTGCTTTTGGGCTCAGCCATGCATCTAAACAGACATGACAAAAGGCAAGGCTGGAGTCAACATCTAAGGTCACAACTATGATCAAAGACAGGCAATGTGTATCTTTAAAGTAAAAAAAATGATGAACATGTATCTGGAATTTGCATCATCAAAACAGGAAAAGAAACCCCAAATGTTCATGAAATAGGTTCAAAGTTAACTAAATGAATAATCACTTTAAAAAAACAAAACAAAAACCAGGAGATGGCCTACAGGAAAGGAAAGAAATTAATCATAAGCAAGCTACAGTTTGGAGGTCAGAAGGTAAGAACTGCCACAGGTCAAACAGAGTTGAGGCTTGGTGGTTTTCAGCTGCAAGACTGAGGCAGATTGAGGTAGGGAACAAAAATGTTTCAGCCACAAAAATGAAGAAAGGATGAGAAAAGCCCAGGAGGCAGGCAGAGGACACCCAAAACCTAAGCATTTCACATAGGAGCACACAAGAGGCACAATGCAGCTGCCAAAGCAAAGGCTGCACAGCAGTGAGAGCAGGGCTGATGGCTTTGGCAGGCTGCACAGCCACAGAGCAGCTGTGGCAATCAGAAAATCAACAGTGGCATCTTCACAATTCTGCTTAGTAGGAAACTGCAATTTCTAGAGAACAGCAGAAGAGCTTCCTGCTAGAGCCAGGCAAACTCAAATTGCTGCTACTCAGGAATGAGGAGTTGAAACTGAAAAAGCTAAGAGAGACTAAGGGGACCTGGGGCTGTACAGTTTGGAGAGGAGAAGGCTCTGAGGTGACCTTATTGTGGCTTTCGAGTATCTTAGGGGGGCTACAAGAAAGCTGGGAAGGGACTTTTTAGGATATCAGGGAGTGATAGGACTGGGGGGAATGGAACAAAGCTGGAAATAGGAAGATCCAGACTGGATGTTAGGAAGAAGTTCTTCAGCATAAGGGTGGTGAGAGCCTGGAAGGGGTTGCCCAGGGAGGTGATGGAAGCCTCATCCCTGGAGGTGTTTAAGGCCAGGCTGGATGAGGCTGCAGCCAGTCTGATCTAGTGTGAGGTGACCCTGCCCATGGCAGAGAGGTTGGAACTGCCTGATCCTTGTGGTCCCTTCCAACCCTGACTGATTCTGTGATTTAAATCACATAGGGAAATCCATTACTGCTTCTTCCCAGCTCTTCTTTTAGTCCCCACAAAACCAAAAAGGGCAAAGAGTAAAGTGCTGACAGCATCTGAATACCTGACTGATTCTATGACTCTAGTTAGGACGAAAGTGGAAATGTGGCTGAGGAAGTTGGCAAAGGGGAAATTGCATCAGGGAGAAGTCAAAGAAGAAGTGCTGATGTGCAGCTGGAGCTCCTCCTTGGAAAATAACTATTAAATATTTACACTGATAATCTTGACAAGAATCAGAGATTGTTAAATATTTGCATTAATAAGCTTTAGAAGAGTCATGGAATGGTGGGGGTTGGAAAGGACCTCCAGAGATCAAACTCCCTGCCAGAGCAGGATCATCCAGGGCAGGTTACACAGGAATGCATCCAGAGAGGTCTGCAAAGCCTCCAGAGAAGAAGACTCCACAGCCTATATGGGCAACCTGCTCCAGGGTCCTTACAGCAAAGAAGTTCTTCCTCCTGCTGAGGTACAAACCAATGCTGGTAACACAAACTTAGGAGGCCTTATCAGTACTGAGAGCTGAGATATTGTTCATCAAGGAAGAAATGACTTTGGAGTTTTCAAATTCAGTGAAGATGATTTCCAGTGTTAAGCAGAAGGTGATAGTTGTTCTAGTGCTGGAGAAGTCTTTCTGCCATTTTAGACACCTACTCAATGAAGGGGGTTTTGTGCCCAGAAAAGATGAGCTAAACCCAGACATGCAGGAAGGCTGGAGCCCACTGAGATCAAATGGGGCATGGCAGCTGTGTTGAAGGGGTAGACATAAATAGCTGCTTGGTACAGTTGCCTGGAGGAGAGAATTTGAAGAGAGTGGGTCCAGATGAGGCCATGAAGATGCTCAGGGGGCTGGAGCACCTCCCTTATGGGGACAGGCAGAGGGACTTGGGTCAGTTCAGCCTGGAGAAGAGAAGGCTCCAAGAGAGACCTAACAGCAGCCAGCCAGTACCTGAAGGGGACTACAAGAAAGGCAGAAATATAGGAGAGATCTCCAAGGTGTGTCCACTGGACAGAGTCAAGAATGAAAACTAGAACTGAACTAAAAGAACTGCAGCAGAGGAGGTTCCATGGGAAAAAAAAAAATATCTTCACTTTGAGGGAGCCAGAGCCCTGGAGCAGGCTGTCCAGAGAGGAGTCTCCTTCTCTGGAGACCTTCCAAACCTGCCTGGATGTGTTCCTGGGTGATTGACTCCAGGTGATCCTGCTCTGGTATGAGGGGTTGGACTGGATGATCTTCAGAGGTCCCTTCCAAGCTGTGATTCTCTGTGCCTCTCAGAACATAAAGCAGTGCTGCTCATGCCCAGGTTGTTCTTCAATTATCCTGTAGAAGCATTTCAAGCTGGTTTCTGGATTTATCTCAGGGATCAGAGCTTCCACGACAGGTGAAAAGGTATCATAACTTCATCTTGCACTCTGCCTCCCAGCTGCAGTCTAATGACCTCAGACTCTGAGGTCATCAGACATCCCCAGCTGATCCCAAACTTCTCTTTATTTCTCCGTGGCTGAGAACCAACATGCAGCTACAAAAATATTTGTGTTACTTCTTGTCTGGAACATTGCATCAAAATATTAAAATCATGTTTAGAAACTTCTAATAATCACCTAATTAAACAAGAGAGGCATTAATTAAAATAAATCATGTTGTGTTTCCTACACTGCCAACATTCCAACTGCCAATTAATGAAAACCAAGCCTGCCAAAGTTGTTGCATTTTTCTTATGAACAAAATCAATGAACTAGAAAGGAAAACAGCAATGGATCATGCAGGAAGATGATGAGGGTGGTGGAACACTGCAACAGGTTTCCCAGAGAGGTGGTGGAGGTCACATCCCTGCAGACATTCGAGGTCAGGCTCAGTGGGGCTTTGAGCAACTTGATCTGGTTGAAGGTGTCCCTGCTGCCTGTGCAAGGGGTTGGGTAAAAAGACCTTCAAAGGTCCCTTCCAACCTGATGCATTTTATGATTCTATTCCATGAATCACAAAGGTGTTGGAAAGGACCTCTGGAGATTATCCAGTCCAAACCACCTGGCAAAGGCAGGGTCACCCAAGACAGTTCACACAAGATCACTTCCAGGTGGGTTTGGAAAGTCTCTAGGCGAGGGCCCCCACGACCCCTGAAGGCGAGGGCCCCCACGACCCCTGAAGGCGAGGGCCCCCACGACCCCTGAAGGCGAGGGCCCCCACGACCCCTGAAGGCGAGGGCCCCCACGACCCCTGAAGGCGAGGGCCCCCACGACCCCTGAAGGCGAGGGCCCCCACGACCCCTGAAGGCGAGGGCCCCCACGACCCCTGAAGGCGAGGGCCCCCACGACCCCTGAAGGCGAGGGCCCCCACGACCCCTGAAGGCGAGGGCCCCCACGACCCCTGAAGGCGAGGGCCCCCACGACCCCTGAAGGCGAGGGCCCCCACGACCCCTGAAGGCGAGGGCCCCCACGACCCCTGAAGGCGAGGGCCCCCACGACCCCTGAAGGCGAGGGCCCCCACGACCCCTGAAGGCGAGGGCCCCCACGACCCCTGAAGGCGAGGGCCCCCACGACCCCTGAAGGCGAGGGCCCCCACGACCCCTGAAGGCGAGGGCCCCCACGACCCCTGAAGGCGAGGGCCCCCACGACCCCTGAAGGCGAGGGCCCCCACGACCCCTGAAGGCGAGGGCCCCCACGACCCCTGAAGGCGAGGGCCCCCACGACCCCTGAAGGCGAGGGCCCCCACGACCCCTCTAGGCGAGGGGCCCCCACGACCCCTCTAGGCGAGGGCCCCCCACGACCCCTGAAGGCGAGGGCCCCCACGACCCCTGAAGGCGAGGGCCCCCACGACCCCTGAAGGCGAGGGCCCCCACGACCCCTGAAGGCGAGGGCCCCCACGACCCCTCTAGGCGAGGGGCCCCCACGACCCCTCTAGGCGAGGGCCCCCACGACCCCTCTAGGCGAGGGCCCCCACGACCCCTCTAGGCGAGGGCCCCACGACCCCTCTAGGCGAGGGCCCCACGACCCCTGAAGGCGAGGGCCCCACGACCCCTCTAGGCGGGGGCCCCCACGACCCCTCTAGGCGAGGGCCCCCACGACCCCTCTAGGCGAGGGCCCCCACGACCCCTCTAGGCGAGGGCCCCACGACCCCTCTAGGCGAGGGCCCCACGACCCCTGAAGGCGAGGGCCCCACGACCCCTCTAGGCGGGGGCCCCCACGACCCCTCTAGGCGAGGGCCCCCACGACCCCTCTAGGCGAGGGCCCCCACGACCCCTCTAGGCGAGGGCCCCACGACCCCTCTAGGCGAGGGCCCCACGACCCCTGAAGGCGAGGGCCCCACGACCCCTCTAGGCGGGGGCCCCCACGACCCCTCTAGGCGAGGGCCCCCACGACCCCTCTAGGCGAGGGCCCCCACGACCCCTCTAGGCGAGGGCCCCACGACCCCTCTAGGCGAGGGCCCCACGACCCCTGAAGGCGAGGGCCCCACGACCCCTCTAGGCGGGGGCCCCCACGACCCCTCTAGGCGAGGGCCCCCACGACCCCTCTAGGCGAGGGCCCCCACGACCCCTCTAGGCGAGGGCCCCACGACCCCTCTAGGCGAGGGCCCCACGACCCCTGAAGGCGAGGGCCCCACGACCCCTCTAGGCGGGGGCCCCCACGACCCCTCTAGGCGAGGGCCCCCATGACCCCTGAAGGCGAGGGCCCCACGACCCCTCTAGGCGGGGGCTCCACGACTGCTCTGGGCAGCCTGCTCCAGGGCTCCAGTACCCTCACACCAAAGGAGTTTCTCCTCATGTTGAGGTGGAACCTCCTGGGTTCCAATTTGTATCCACTGTCCCTCATCCTACCACACAGCAGCACTGAACAGAGCCTGGCCCCTTCTCCTTGACACCCACCCCTCAGATATTTGTAAACACTGATCAAATCTCTCTCTCTGTCTTCTCCAGACTAACCAGCCCCAGGTCTCTCAGCCTTTCCTTATCAGACAAACATTCCAGTCCCTTCAGCACCTTCATAGCCCTCTGCTGGACTCTCTCCAGCAGTTCCCTGTACCTCTTGAATGGGCTGGGGGAGCCTGGAACTGGACACAATACTCAAGATGTGGTCTCACTAGGACAGGGTAGAGGGCAGGAGAACCTCCCTTGACCTGCTAGCCACACTCTTCTAAGGCACACCAGGAGACCATTGGCCTCATGTGCCAGGAGGACACACTGCTTCTGCTCCTTGGCTTCTCTGACAGACACACATGTGCCAGGAGGACACACTGCTTCTGCTCCTTGGCTTTCATGACAGACACACGTGTGCCAGGAGGACACACTGCTTCTGCTCCTTGGCTTTCATGACAGACACACGTGTGCCAGGAGGACACACTGCTTCTGCTCCTTGGCTTTCATGACACACACTGGCATCAAAGAGAAGAAAGGGTCAGGGGAAGCAGCTTCTATCCATGCTAACACCAGGCTGTGATCTGTTAGAGCTAACTCACTTGCAACATCTGACCCAGCTCCAGCTTCGCTGACTCCCAAGCAAGCCACAAAATCTCCAGCGATAGTTGGCACCAGGAACTCTTTTTTCAACTCATCAGAACCAAACCTGCAACAATATAACGAACAAGACAGGGAGGTAAACTTTATTTATGAGTTACTGGCAAATTTTGATTCACCCACACAGTGATCATTTCTCCTGTGACATGGTAAAGGCTGTCCCAGAGTCAGGAGAGCAGATACCATCCAAAGCTATGATTCAGAGCCTTCAGCAGAAGGGCAGTCACAATCATTTCAAATAAGGCTTTGACAAGGACTCAAGCATCTTACTCCCACAGAATCACGTGGGCTAGATGACCAAAAGCTGATCTTTATGATTGCTGTTTGCAGAGCTATCAAATCTAAACAAACACAGTCCCTGGGGCTCCCCCTCCTGCTCCCCCCACCAGTCTGCAGTCAGCCACACCACAGGACCTGTGCTCTGCCAGCTTCTGACTTCTGTATTGCCTCTTTGCCAAGCTGCAGTGGTGACTGAAAGGGTCTGACATGTGATGTCCACCCCCTCAGCTGCAAACATGTTTCTAGTATCACTATTTCTGCACAAGGATCAGAGGGTTGGAGCTGCTCTGCTATGAGGAGAGACTGAGGGAGTTGGGGCTCTTCAGTCTGGAGAGAAGAAGGCTCCCAGGTGACCTTATTGTGGCCTTTCAGTATTTTAAGTGGGCTACAAGAAAGTTGGGGAGGGACTTTTTAGGCTGCCAGGGAGTGACAGGACTGGGGGGAATGGAGCAAAGCCAGAAATGGGTAGATTCAGACTGGATGTTAAAGAAGTTCTTCAGCATGAGGGTGGTGAGAGCCTGCAAGGGGTTGCTCAGGGAGGTCGTTGAGGCCCCATCCCTGGAGGTGTTTAAGGCCAGGCTGGATGAGGCTCTGGACAGCCTGATCTAGTGTGAGGTGTCCCTGCCCATGGCAGGGGGTTGGAACTAGATGATCCTTGTGGTCCCTTTCAGCCCTGGCTGATTCTATGATTCTGTGATTTAAATCACATAGGGAAATCCATTACTGCTTCTTCCCAGCTCTTCTTTTAGTCCCCACAAAACCAGAAAGGGCAAAGAGCAAAGTGTTGACAGCAAGTCTGAAGACTACAAGTTCACTTGGCCATGCTTCAGCTCAGTTGAGAAGCATCTTTTGTTGTGGCTTTTCCTCCCCAGCATTCAGCTGCTTTCATCAGCTTCAAACACGGTCTTTCTCATTTTATGGCTGCTTTGGACTTGCAGTGTGAATGGTGAGCTCATGGTCCAGACCTTCAACCTCTCTTGTGCTAGACCGAAAAATGCCTCAGCTCTTGAGATGCTTCTTCTGTGAGCAGAGATACATAAAAGCCAACTTTGAGCCTTGCTCCCAGTCCTGTCCCAAATAAACACAAGAAGTGAGCTTGAAGTGTTTGCTCCTTCCTCCAGCAAACTGGGACAAGGACCCCACATCTGTTATGCCTTGTACTTGGCTTTTCTTCTCTTCCCTGAGCCAGCTGCATGTTCATTACACCAAAACACCCAACCAACAGCATGAAAAAGCAGACGAGGAGAGGAGCCAGCAGGGATTTCTGGCATCACTTTCTGACACTCAGAGCATTGCCAGCCTTTAGTTATTTCAACAGAGGATTTCCATGACAAGAGCTTTCCTCAGAATAACATTTTTTGTTTGATAGTTTTGTTTGCTTGCTTGAAGTCCCAGAAAACAGTTTAGCTCTTCCCAAAAATCAGGCTGCAGAAGAAGTTATTTTGCAATTAAAAACTGAATCAAGCCTGGCAAAGTCTTCAACCAAGTCCTGGGTTGTAGCAAGAGCAGTGTGGGCAGCAGGGCAAGGGAGGGGATTCTGCCCCTTTATTCTGCTCTCCTCAGACCCCACCTGTGGAGTTCTGTGTGCAGTTCTGGAGACCCCAGCACAGGAAGGACATGGAAGTGTTTGAGCAGGTCCAGAGGAGACCACAAAGATGCTCAGAGGGCTGCAGCAGCTCTGCTATGAGGACAGGCTGAGAGAGTTGGGGCTCTGCAGCCTGGAGAGGAGAAGGCTTTCAGGAGACCTTCCAGTATCTGCAAGGGGCTACAGGAGGGCTGAGGAGGGACTATTTATAAGGTCTTGTAATGACAGCACAAGGGGCAACGGGTTTGAACTGGCAGAGGGGAGATTGAAACTGGATGTTAGGAGGAAGTTCTTTACAGTGTGGGTGGTGAGACACTGGCACAGGTTGCCCAGGGAGGTTGTGGCTGCTCCCTCCCTGGAGGTGTTCAAGGCCAGGCTGGAGGAGGCCTTGAGTGACTTGTGCTAGTGGGAGGTGTCCCTGCCTATGGCAGGGGGGTGGAACTGGATGATCCTTGAGGTCCCTTCCAACCTTACCATTCTATGATTCTCTTCAGCAGACCCTGGGTCTCCATGCCATGCAGCAAGGCCCTGCAGCTCAGCAAGCAACTGCCTGCTGTGTTAGACAGAAACAGACAATTCTGTCCATCCATAAAACCTTTGGGTTTGCCCCACTGTAGTACCCACTTGTTTCCAACCCACCAGCTCCAGAACTGGGGAGCTGGTAGCAATGGGATCATGTTCTGGCTCAAACCAGACCAGACCATGCCTGTTTCCTGGGTTGGGGGCCATAGCCCAGAGCAATGTTTCCCATGGCATGAACTCTGCGGCTCTGCAATATGTTTCCATGCATGTCTGTGTGTTCTGCAGTCAGCTTGAGCTCCTTGTTGAGGCAGGAGTCCCCAGTCTGAGACTGTGACACATGCAGAGATGCACCACAGTGGTCTGTGCTTTCTTGCTCCACACTGCAGTAACACTGGTGGAAGGTCATCAACACAAACACAAAAATGAGGACGGCAGGAGTTAGCCAGAAGTCCCAAGCACGAGATTCTGACACAGGAAGAGGTGGAAAGTGGAATATTGTGTTCACCTGTGTGGCCCCTGACACAAGAAGGACATGGACCTACTGGAGTGGGTCCAAGAGGAGGCTACAAAGATGCTCAGAGGGCTGGAGCAGCTCTCCTATGAGGACAGGATGAGAGAACTGTCATTTCTCTGTCACCTCTCAATGACCTCATGATCATTTCTGTGGCACTCCTCTGGACCTGCACCACCAACTCAAGCTTTCCTTCACTGGAACTCATCTATCTGACCACTATTCACCAGCAAAGCAAGAATAAACCCAAAAGGAATAAATAAGAGGAGTTTTCAGATGGTTTCCTCGTTACTCTCTCTGTTATTGTTCCATTCTATCTATTACCTCAAAGATGACTCAGTAGTTTACTCATGGACTTCCTAAGAACGTAATAAAGATTTCCTTTAGGCAAGGAGACAGTATCTCTGACCTACTGTCATTTTCTTTCTTACATATACAAGCAAGAGGTGAAATCCTCCCAATTTTCTTTCTTCTCTGCTCCTAGACTCAAACTCTCATTCCTGCAGCAGCCATGTGCCAGGCTTTTGCTTCTCTGTCACCCTGCACATGCATCTCACCGCCTGCTGTGTAGGTCCAGCTTTGCAGTGCTCCCTGCATCTTCAAGGTACAAGCAAAGAAGCAAGAAAACAACCACCCAAAGACACAAAAGGGAAGAGATGCTCTTTACAGGCACAGAGAGGGTTAGAAAGACCTGGTGAAGAGCAACAACCACTGCTGGCTAGCATGGAAATCTCCTTCAACTCAGTGATACTTTTAGTATCTTAAGGGGGCTACAAGAAAGCTAGGGAGGGACATTTTAGGATGTCAGGGAGTGACAGGACAGGGGGGAATCATACAATCATAGAATGGCAAGGTTGGAAGGGACCTCAAGGGTCATCCAGTTCCAACCCCCTGCCATAGGCAGGGACACCTCCCACTAGTACAGGTCACTCAAGGCCTCGTCCAACCTGGCCTTGAACACCTCCAGGGAGGGAGCAGCCACAACCCTTGCCCTGTCATTACAAGACCTTGTCAATAGTCCCTCCCCAGCCTTCCTGTAGCCCACTTCAGATACTGGAAGGTTAGTCTAAGGTCTCCTGGAAGCCTTCTCCTCTCCAGGCTGCAGAGCCCCAACTGTCTCAGCCTGTCCTCATAGCAGAGCTGCTGCAGCCCTCTAAGCATCTTGGTGGCCTCCTCTGGACCCTCTCCAACAGTTCCATGTCCTTCCTGTGCTGGGGGCTCCAGAACTGAATGGGGCAAAGCTAGAAATGGGTAGATTCAGACTGGATGTTAGGAAGAAGTTCTTCAGCATAAGGGTGTTGGGACCCTGGAAGGGGTTGCCCAGGGAGGTGGTGGAAGCCTCATACCTGGAGGTGTTTAAGGCCAGGCTGGATGAGGCTCTGGTCAGTCTGATCTAGTGTGAGGTGTCCCTGCCCATGGCAAGGGGTTGGATAATCCTGGAGGTCCCTTCCAACCCTGACTGATTCTATGATTTCCATAAGCTGGATTTAAGAGAATCCACACTGCAAGCAGCTTGCTGTCCTCAAGCCCCTAATTCAATCAAGGTAAGAAGACATGTGAGTTTAAAAAGCCTCTGCATGTAGAAAACATCTTTACTTAAGAAAAAGAAGTAATAATAAACATGCTCTTGGCTCCCAGCTGCTATTAGGCCTTGAAGCTTCAGTGATGCAAAGTTTTTAGGGAATAAACAGCTCGCTTGGAGGTACTGCTATGCATGCAAATCAAAATCTGCAGGGGTCCTTCCAAGCATGACCAGGAATGGAACTTCCTGGAAGTTGTCCAAAAAATAAATCCATTAAATGATGAAATAAGAAGGGGCAAGAAGAGTGAAGAGGCAAGCAGGCATGGCTAACATTCACACCACTCACTATTTCTGCCATTAAAATCTTACTACAATGTACTTCCCATGGACCTCCAGGAACTAAGACTTGCAGGAGCTTGTCACTGAAGAAAGAAACCAACTCATGGATGCTGTAGGAACAGTATCAGGAGGCACCCTGCTATCCAGAAAAATGCTGCTCTTCCTTACAACCACACAAGTAAAGGCTGGAGAACATAAAATCATAGAATGGTATGGGTTGGAAGGGACCTTCAAGACCATCCACTTCCACTTCCCCTGCCACAGGCAGAGACACCTCCTACCAGCCCAGCTTGCTCAAGGCCCCTTCCAACCTGCCTTTGAACACTGCCAGGCTTGGAGCCTCCACAACTTCCCTGGGCTACTTGTCCTAGTGCCTCACCATCTCGTGGGCAAGAATTGCCTCCTCATGGCTCATCCCAACGCAGCTTCTGGCAGTGTGAAGGCACCATCCTCTGTGCTGGCACTCCATGCCTTTCTAAGAAGTTCCTGGTGGTGCAGGTGGTGGAACAGCAATCTCAAGAGTGACTCTAGTAGTTTCCTGTTCCTCTTCACAGAATCACAGAATGTCAGGGGCTGGAAGGGACCTCCAAAGTTAATCCAGGCCAACCCCCCCTGCCAGAGCAGGATCACCTAGAGCAGGTCACACAGGAACACAGCCAGGTGCCTCTTGAATATCTCCAGAGAGGGAGACTCCACAACTCCCCTGAGCAGCCTATTCCAGTGCTCTGTCATCCTGACAGGGAAAAAATTCCTCCTCATGTTTAAATGAAGTTTCCTGTGCCTCAGCTTCCACTCATTGCCCCTTGTCCTGTCACTGGGCATCACCCAGCAGAGTCTGGCTCCACCCTCCTGGCACTCACCTTTACATCTTTATAACCATCGCTGAAGTCACCTCTCAGGCTTCTGTTCCCCAAGCAGCAGAGCCCCAGCTCCCTCAGCTCTCCTCATAACTGAGATGTTCCATTAAACATCTTGAACTGGGGATCCCAGAACTGGATCCAATACTCCAGGTGTGGCCTCACCAGGGCAGAGTCTAGTGGAAAGAAAGCTTCCCTTGTCCTGCTGGGCACACTTTTCTCAAGGCAGCCCAGAATACTGTTGGCCTTCCTGGCCACAAGGGCACAGTGCTGGCTAAAGGTGAACTTGGTTTCCATCAGCACTTCACAGAGCTGCTTCCCTGCAACTCCAAGGTTCTGTGTTTGCAAACACATCATCTACTGCTAAACAAGGCCTATGTTTTACCCTATATTCTAACATTTGAATATATATTCTTTTCCCTCCTCTAAAAGAAACTAAGAGAGGTGGAGAGTAGGTTCCTTCCCCAAGTGTTACTGAAGAGCAATCAAACAAGAAACCTTCACAGCGATGCTTTACTTCTGCCCCTGGGTTTCAGACCTTACCACACAATCATTTGGGTTTTAGAGTGACCCAAAACTTTCAGCAAGCTACCTTGTGAGAGCAGGAGTGGCCATGCCCATTTGCACCCCAACAGCCATAGGAATAGCTCCACAGCGGACACTTCCCAGCTCTTCTGCCACAGCCATTCTGTAGGAGAAGTCCAAGCCCATGCCGCCGTATTCTGAGGGAAAAAACAAATCCATCAGACTCCTCTTCTAGACTGAGCCAAGCAACAAGAAAGTTAAACCAAAGATTTCTTTTATAAGGACTGGCAAACTGCAATTCCACTGCTGGTTTTTAAGTGTTTCACAGCTCTCAACCTGCCCTTCAGCACAGGAATAGAACTGTAGAAACATTTATGTGGGGAAAAGCCCTCTAAGATCAAGTCCAATCACCAGCCCAGCACCAACATGGGCACCCAGCCATGTCTCCAGGTGCACCTTCAGGCATGGGGACTCACTAAGGTCACCTAATTCAACCCTTCTGCACTCAGCTTGGACATCCTCCACTACAGCAGCTTGCTCACAGCCTTCTCCAGCCTCACCTTCAGTATCTCCAGCCATGGGGCCTCAACCACCTCCCTGGGCAACCTGTGGCAGTGTTCCAGCAGCCTCCTGCTGCACAACTTGTCCCTCACATCCAAGCTCAATCTGCTCTGCTCTCATTTCAAACCATAGCCCTCGTCCTGTCCCTGCAGGTCCTTTTCAAACAGTCCCTCTGCAGCCGGCTTGCAGCCCCTTCAGGTCCTGGCAGGTTGCTGCTAGGTCTGCCTGGAGCCTTCTCTTCTCCAGGTTGCACACCTCCAGCTCCCTCAGCCTGTCCTCCTAGCAGAGCTGCTCCAGCCCCACGATCATTTCCATGGCCTCCTCTGGGTCCTTTCCCTCAAGTCTGTATCTTTCCTGTGCTGGGGGCTGCAGAGTTGAATGCTCAGCCTGTCCTGGCAGCAGAGTGATTGGGTGTCAGTACAGAGCACACTTGTCTTACCCTCATTTGAGGTCAGTTACTAAGCAGCGCATTTTAAAACCAAAACCCTGCCAAAGGCCCTCTCCAAGTGAAGAAGTTTCCTGCCAGAAGGAGGTAACAAAGCTGCAAGCCCAGAAGGTAGAGGAGGAAGCTCTGCCATGCAAAGAGATGATTTATCCTCCAAAGATTTTATAATCTGGGGATGGATTATGCATGAGACAACGACAGATGCAGGGAGGGAAGGCAGAAGCAAATGGTAAAAACATTAATCAGACACCAACTAAATTTTCATCTGTTCTATTCCAGGAGCCAAGGAGAAAGAGTTTCATGAAGGGGGCCTGGAGCATCCCCCTGGTGAATAGAGTTGAGAGTCCTAGAGCTGTTTAGCCTGAGGAAGAGCAGCCTGAGACTGTTTCTGATGAATGCTGATCCACACCTAAAGGGTTGGAGTCAAGAGGATGGGGCGGGGCTCTTTCCAGTGATGCCAGTGACAGGAGAAGAGACAACAGGCACAAACTGGCACACAGGAGGTGTCAAGCATAAGGAGAAATCTCTTTGGTGTGAGGGTGCTGGAGCCCTGGAGCAGGCTGCTCAGAGAGGCTGTGCAGTCTCCTCTGGGGACTCTCAAAACCCAGTTGAACATAGTGATCCTGGGCAAGCTGCTCTGGGTGACCCTGCTCTAGCATGGGGGTTGGACTGGATGATCTGTGGAGGTCCCTCCAAACTCCACCAGTCTATGATCCTGTGAGACATGTGAGTGGTTTGACAGATGACTATAGGGGGCCTCTCTTTTGAACCCAAAGCACTTGACCAAGACAGAGATCCTCCACTAAGTGCAGTCTGCAGCTGAATCCAAGTAGCTTTGGTATCTTCTGCCATGGCTAAGGACATCAAGTCCAGCCCCCTGCCAAACAGCAACACCCAGGGTAGTCCACACAGGAACACATCCAGGTGGGTTTGGAAAGTCTGCAGAGAAGGAGACTCCACATCCTCTCTGGGCAGCCTGCTCCAGGGCTCTGTCATCCTCATTGTGAAGGAGATTTTCCTTATGTTGAGGTGAAGCCTCCTCTGTCCCAGCTTATATCCACTGCTCCTTGGCTTATTGTTGTGCACCACCAAAATGAAACTGAACTCATCTGCTTGGCACCTGCCTCAGATATCTGGAGAAGGCTGAGAGGAGATCTGAGCAGACTAAACAGCCCCAGGGCTCTCAGGCTCTCTCTGCAGGGGAGGTGCTCAAGTCCCCCACTCACCCTTGTGGCTCTCTGCTGGTCTCTCTCCAGCAGGTCCCTGTCTCTCTTCAGCTGGGGAGCCCAAAACTGGGCACAGAAATGTGGTTATGCAGTGTCACCAAGTGCCACCTGAGCCAACAATCACCTCTGCATAAATCTTTAAACTCAGAAGGACAGCAAAAAGCCTCTTAAAAAACCCCAGAAATAAATCTCACAACTCCCCCCCCCAGCCATACACAAACAAGGCTATGGGGAAGGGAAAGCTAAGCTGAGTAATGCAGAAGACAATGCCCACATGGCAACAAAAGAAACATCAAGAGTGCAAAAAGATGCAGCAGCCAAAGAAAACAGAAGCCAAGCAAACAGAAAGCCCAAGATTTGCACACAGCTATTGCGTCAGCTCCAGCTCAGAGCACAACCTGACTCAATCACTGCTCACAGCTCCCTCAGTCACCTTCTGCCTGCTTTTAAATTGAGATTGTGTTCCCTTCCCCTCAGCTCTGACCCTACATCAGTTCCACCCAAGCCTACTTTTTTCCCCCTCCTCTCTAAGGTTAAAAAGTAGAGATCGGAGTTCTTGCACATTTGCCAATGTCAGGTGAAGTAAATGCCAATGCCACAGCACAAAACCTCACCTCCCCCCTGCAAAACTGAAGTCAAGAGGTGTACAGGGCTGAGGACCACATCTCCTGATCTTCAGCAGCAAAGCCACGCTGCTTCTTGTGGGGTTTTGCTTTGGGCCAGCTCAATAACTCCTCACATCCTTCAACATGAGCAACCTCCACAGCCCCCTCCCTGCTGAAGGGCACTCAGTCAGCAGCAGCTGCCAGTCTCCTTCCACACACTGAACAGAGCCAGCCCTACAACCTGTGGCACCTTTGCCTTTGGATCCTCAGGTTTATCCAGCAGGGAATGCTGTGTCTCTCCAGCTTGGAGGTTGGCACCTTGCTGAGAAACAGACCAACAACATCCTTTGACATGAGATGTGTTCTCTGCAGTCCTACCTACACCACTGTGAAACAGCCCTCAGAGGCACTGAAATCTGCCTTTGGACATCATTTTGGCTGGAAAAGACTTTTAAGATCACCAAGGCAAACCACTCTCTAACTCTACCAAGGCTGAGGCTAAACCACAGCCCTCAGCACCACATCTCTGCTTCTCTGGAACACTTTTGGGGATGGGGATTCAGCCACCTCCCCGGGCAGCCCGTGCCAGGGACTAAGAACGTCCTTCAATGAAGAAGTTTCTTCTAATAACCAACCTAAACCTCCCCTGGTGCAACTTGAGACCATTTCCTCTTGTCCTACCACTTAGTAGCAGGGAGAAAAGACCAATCCAAACCTCAGCACAACCTCCTTTCACCGAGTTGTAGAGACCAAAACAGTCTCTCCTCATCCTCCTTTTTCTCCAGGCTAAACACCCCCAGGTGCCTCAGCTGCTCCTCCCCAGCCCTGTTCTCCAGACCCCTCCCCAGCTTCCTTGCCCTTCTCTGGACCTGCTCCAGACCCTCAGTGTCCTTCTTAAAGTGAAGGTCCCAAAACTGAACCCAGCACTCGAAGAGTGCCTGACCAGTGCCCAGTCCAGGGGGACAATCCCTCCCCTGGTCTTGCTGGACACACAGGTCCTGATGCAGGCTAAGATGCTGGTGGCCTTCTTGACCACCTAAAGACTGCTCAGCAGATGTCCCCATGTCTGCCCTGGCATAGCTCTGGTTTAAAGGTTAATTTCCAGTACAAATCCTGTATTTCACACCCATGATAAAGTGTGGTAGGTTCAACATCCCTGTACAGCCATAGTCTGGTGGAGACACCAACCCCACACCAGCTCCAAACCACCTCCATGAAGTGCCCAAGGGGCAGACAGAACCATACATTCATTTCAACTGGGAAAGGCCTTTAGGATCAGTTGTTGCAAGGCTGTGAAGCAGCTTTTTCAGCATGAACAAAGCCCAGAGCTGGATGCAAAAGCAGCAAAATGATCTATAAGCAGTCAGGGATTTTAATCAGAGCCACTATGAAGCTTGTGCCATTTCCCACACACACCCATGATCAATAACCCACCAGCCTCATCATGGTGAGCATGTTGCAAATCCTTTCAGTGCTGTTTTCTCTGCTCCTTTTTAGGGCTGCAACTATTCTCTAGCTTGTTATGCTTAATGAAAATCCAGTTTATAGCCTCTCTCAGCACTAGGTAGCCCCAAATTGAGTGGCTCTAGCAACTGTACATCTGCAGCCAGCAAAGCAGCAGTGATTGTGCCTCCTTTCTCCCAGCTACATCATTATACTAAATCATGAAGAGTGAGAAAGTCCACACTGAAGAGATCAGCTTATGCTCTGCCCTCACCCCACATTTAAAATAGCTGAAGAAAGAACAAAACTGCTCTTTTTTTTAAAACAGTGAATGACCTCAATGTTAGCAGCAGGGTTTAAGGTGATGCTGTGCTTTAAAAGAAAAGGGCAACAAGGCACTGAACCCAGGGTACTGCCCCACAAGCTTTCAAGGTGTCTCACTACTTAGTAATAAAGACAAAAAAAAAAAAAATCCTTCCCCTTAATGATGATGGCAGGATGCATAAATCCAGGAAAAAGCACAGCAGAGGTATGGAAAGTCCCTAAGGAAGAGATCCACTGCCTGCAGTTTAATGGTTTGTGGTCTCTGGGGCAGAACAGATGGCACCTACCAAAGTTATAATAATGAGCAAGTTCCCCAGGCACACAACTGATGGGATTTTGGCACAACCTTTGGGAAGCCAGTGGCAAAGAAAATGCCTGAAGCTGGGAGGAGTACATTTATTTATTTATATTTAGGAGTAAGACAGAGGAGTAATTTGAGGGAAGTGCATGGGGACAGAACGCAGAGAGATGGGCAGAGAGATGCTCTCCACCACACACAGCCAAGGTGAAGGAGGTTCAGACATGAAAGTATTTTAATTTCAAACCTAATTCAATGAAGCATGAGGTGAAAGGAAGCAGGAACCCTCACAACTGCCTCACTATGAGCTCTAAGTGCAGGATGCTCTTGGCAAATAGGCAGAGAAGGATGCTGGAGAGGCACGTGGGGACGTTGGAGAAACACAAGCGAGCTCCACTGCATGGAGTAACTCCAACACCAGCAGGGCAAGATGCAAACTGGAGACCTGCACAGCAAAACAGCCCTCAGCTACTCTCACCAATCACTGAATCACAGAATTGTTCTGGTTGGAAAAGACCTCTGAGCTCATCCAGTCCAACCTTCAGCCTAACACCAGCAAGGGCACTAAACCATGTACCCCAGAGCCACGTCCCCACGTTCCTTGAGCACCTCCAGGGACAGTGAATCCAGCAGCTCCCTGGGCAGCCTGTTCCAAAGCAGACAACAGAATCACAGAAACATGCAGATTGGTGAAGCCCCTCAGGATCACCAAGTCCTGCCTAGAACCCTACTCTACAAGATTCACCTTAAACCATTATAGTCCCAAGCACTACATCCAAACCACCCTTAAACGCATCCAGGGTGGATGACTCCACCACCTCCCTGGGCAGCTCATTCCAGTCCCTGACCACTTTCTCTGTGAAAAACTTTTCCCTAATGTCCAATCTAAACCTCCCCAGCCTCATCTTGAGGCCATTCCCCCTTTGTTCTGTCTCCAGTTACCTGTGAGCAGAGCCCAGCAGCAGCCTCTCCACAATGTCTCTTCAGGTAGCTGTAGACAGCAATGAGGTCTGCCCTCAGTGTCCCCTTTTTCACACTACCCATTCCCAGCTCCCTCAGTCCTCATCAGATGTATTCTCTAGGCCCTAGAGAACAGAGCCTAGAAGAGCCAGATCCCTTAGAGCACACACAGGCACACACAGTGTCTCTATTGCCTTCCTCTCTTTTGCTCTTCAGCAATACACTTACTTTTATTACAGCAAATATTGAGCCTACTGATGAGTAGTTTGGTCCCTTAATATTCTGAGCTCTTTGTGGGAGCAATCTAAGGTGCTCCATAGGCTGAAACATTCTTTAATTTATCCACAAGTGCTGGATTTTATCACTTTATTGCTGCATGCAACTTAATTACCCAAATTAGGCCTGAAGTTAGGTGACATGCTCCAGCAGCCCCTTGCTTGGCCACTAAATCTGAATTAAAGGCTTGAAGAGGCCACAGCACCCCAGGGCTCAAGAGAGGCCACAGCACCCCAGGGCTCAAGAGAGGCCACAGCACCCCAGGGCTCAAGAGAGATTAAAAACTTCCATGGGTTCCAGAAGAGTGAGCCCCAGATGCCTACCTGCTCCTGCCCATTTAACAGAGCTGGTATCTCCAGCAGCAAGGTTGCAGCTTTTGGTTGTAAGTGATCATTTTGCCCTTTTATCTTGAGTCACTTTTTCAGGAAAGTGGAAGAGAAGGAGAAATTCATCAAGAAGAGCTCCTCCTTCCCCTGTTTAAGCCTGACACATACATGGTGACCACATGCCTTGGATTACACTCAACTCAGAGCTCTTTAATTGCTCCTACCAATCAATCCTTTGAGCTTTTCTTTGTTTCTTCCCTGGACTCATTAGTCTGCCAAAAACTTTTGGGCCAAGACATGCCCAGCTAAGAGCTCCCACTCCAAACCCATCTCAGTGTTGACAAAATGTGCAGTTAAATTTGGGGTTAGGCAAGGAGTTGTAGAGGAAAATTCCCTGAAGCACAAGAAAGGTTGAGTCCCTCTTTTTGAGCTTTCACTGGTGATTAAGCTGTGTCCTCCTGCTGGGGACACCAGCACTGGAAGCAGGATTGGAGGTGAGGTCTCAGCAGAGCAGAGCAAAAGGGCAGAATCCCCTCTCTTGCCCTGCTGCCCACACTCCTCTGGCTGCAGAAGGAGACTCAGGTCCATGTTCTTCGTGACAGTTTGAGATTGCTTAAGGAATTCTTAGACAAAAGAGCAGGAGTGATGAAGCATGAGCAAGCTTCCTCATCTGACCCAGCCTGGCAGTTTTCATATTTCAGTCTGACACATTTATTGCAAGCTCACAGCAACGTCCATCTGCCCAGTGGCAGAACTTGCAATGCTTCCCTGCAATTGCATCTCCAGCTAGCAGGATCTCTGCTGGTCAAAGCAAGAAGCACTCTGCCTCTCCAAAACACAAGGCTCCTCCACACACCACCCAAGAGGCCACCTGTATGAGGTTTAACAAGGCCAAGTGCTGGCTCCTGCTCTTGGCTCACGACACCCCCACGCAACGCTACAGGCTCGAAGCAGCCTGGCTGGAAGGCTTCTGGCAGAAGAGGACTCCACCACTGCCCTGGGCAAGCTGCTCCAATGCCTGAGAACCTTTCCAGTGAAGACATTCTTCCTAATATCCAACCTAAACTTCCCCTGGTGCAACTTGAGGCCACTTCCTCTCATCTGTCACTTGTTACTTGGTTGAACAGACCAACTCCCACCTCACTCCAACCTCCTTTCAGGGAGATGTAAAGAGCAATGAGCTCTGCCCTCAGGCTCCTTTTCTCCAGACTAAACCTTCCCAGCTCCTTCAGCTGCTCCTCCCCAGTCCTGTTCTCCAGGCCCTTCCCCAGCTTTCTTGCCCTTCTCTGAACCTGCTCCAGTCCCTCAAAGTGTGTGTGGAATGAGGAGCCCAAAACTGAACCTAGCACTCAAGGTATGGCCTCAACCTGCTCTGGTCCTGATCCAGGCCAGGATACTGGTGGCCAAGGAGGCCACACGCTTCAGCCATCTGATCAATGTACCAAGGTCCCTCTTTGCTGAGCAGCTTTCCAGTCACAGTGTCCCAAGCCTGTAGCATTGATGGAGGTTTCTGTAGCCAAAGAGTCTTCACATGGACTCATTTCCTACCATTCCTACATCTGCTGGCTTGGGCAATTAACAGCCAGTGCATTAGTCCAATTAGTTTAAATCTATTTAAAAACTCATTGAGAATTACAGGAGTTAAAGTCAAGCTAATTAAATATTAAAGTAATGAACGAAAACAAGCATCAGGAGAGGACTTCCTGTGCTCTGCTCCCAGAACACAAAGGATTTAAGGGCATGTGGTGGAACTCACTAACTACACAGAGCCACACAGAAGGCATTGGGTTGGAAGGGACCCTCAAAGGTCATCTTGTCCAAAGCTCTGCAGTGAGCAGGGCCAGCCCCAACCAGATCAGGTTGCTCAGGGCCCCATCAGTTTTGACCCTGAATGTCTCCAGGGATCTGTGAGTTCTTCTTTACCCCTAATTTTTCCTTACCATATTAGGGCTGTGTAAAACATGTATCAATGCATGACTATGGAAAGCAGAGATACTGAAAATGGCTTTGTAAAGACACCCTTAAAACCCAAAAAAGCAAACATACAAAAACCTCAACAGACAAACAAACAAAACCCCCCCAAAAAAACCCAAACAGTGACATCTTACCCAAAATATTTAAAAAAGTTTAATTGCTATGTAAATGATGTGGAGGGGAAAATAATGACAAGAGCATCTCAAAGCAATATGGACACACTCTATTACCAGTGTGCACAAAGAATCCCAGAATGGCCTGGTTTGGAAGGCACCTCCAAAGCTCAGCCAGTCCAAGCCCCTGCACTCAGCAGGGACATCCTCCCCTACAGCAGCTTGCTCACAGCCTTCTCCAGCCTCACCTTCAGTATCTCCAGCCATGGGGCCTCAACCACCTCCCTGGGCAGCCTGTGGCAGTGTTCCAGCAGCCTCCTGCTGCACAACTTGTTCCTCACATCCAAGCTCAATCTGCTCTGCTCTCATTTCAAACCATTGCCCTCATCCTGTCCCTGCAGGCCTTTGCAAACAGTCCCTCTGCAGCCTGCTTGCAGCCCCTTCAGGTCCTGGCAGGTTGCTGTTAGGTCTGCACGAAGCCTTCTCTCCCCCAGGTTGCACACCCCCAGCTCCCTCAGCCTGTCCTTGGGGCAGAGCTGCTCCAGCCCCTGATCATTTTCATGGCTTCCTCTGGACCTGCTCCACCAGGTCCTTGTCTTTCCTGGATGCAGCACTGCAGTATATTGGGAAAAGAACTTCGTCTGAAAATAGCCCAAACAATTCTTCTCAGAATAACCTGACTCTATGCAATAATACCACAGGAGCCCACAAGCATGATGAGAAGTAAATATGATGAAAAATGATCTGATAATAAGCAGTGACACAAGTGAGGATTAAACAACAAAAAACCACCCAAAACCTAACAACAACAAAGCCCACACAGAAAACCCAAAACAAAACATAACAAAAACCCCAGCAAAAGTAGAAGATGGGATGGAACTTTTTTTTTTTTTCCATAAATGTTTACCCCATCAGTGCTGATCATTACTCTGCCTAGCAACACAGCAAAGCAAAGAACAACTCAACTGTGCTGTCTTTTGCCATCACGTCCAGGGAAATTCTGGCCCAAAAGAATTCCTGCTCTGACTCTGCTCTCACCAGCCTGTGCTCCTCAGGGTTTTATACAATCAGACATCCACTCCAGACCCACCCAGGCAGTGGCTGGGCGAGTAGCAGTGTGTGGGGTAAGCAGCTTACAGAAGGGGGGGAGCTGGAGGGGACCTCTGGAGATGACCTACTCCAACCTCCCTGCTAGAGCAGGGTCACCTAGAGCAGGTTGTCCAGGAACATGCCCAGAAAGCAGTGTGGGGGGTAAACAGCTTACAGAATAAGGGCAGCTAGAAGAGACCTCTGGAGATGATCCAGTCCATCCTGCCTGCTAAAGCAGGGTCACCCAGATCAGGCTGTACAGGAACATGTCCAGGAGACTTGTGAAACTCTTCAGAGGAGGAGACTCCACAACCTCTCCAGGTAACCTGCTCTAGGGCTCTGCAGCCCTCACAGAAAAGTTTTTCCTTCTGTTCAAGTGAAACTTGCATTGTCCCAGTTTGTACCTGCTGCCCCTTGTGCAGTCCCTGGGCACCACTGAGAACAGCCCAGCCCCATCCTCTTCACCTCCACTTTCAGATACTGATCAGCACTCAACAGGTCCCCTCTCAGTCCATGCAAGGGTGCCCAAGTCGATGCCAATGGAGGAGGCAAGACAGGTGTGAGGCCAACAGAGCAGAGAACTTCAGCTCAGCCCACCCTGTTTGTCTGCATTCCCTCCTGTCTTGCTCTTCTCATCCAGGCAAGACTTCCTCAGACATGCAGGTATCAGTAACCTGGTTGGGGCTGGGAGAGAGCTGCACCAGTTAAACGTCTGGGGCAGACCAGCTCCTCCGGGTGAATAGTTTGAGGCAGCTTGCAGGCTTTGTTAGACAGCAAGGAGGAAAGATGTGCTCAGGAAGTAAACTAAGAGGAAACATCTTGACCACATCACTTCCTTTTCCTCAGCCTAACTGACAGAAAAGCAAAGCTGCAAATCTGTGTGCAGCTGTCACTGATGCTCAGCAGGAAAAAAGACAATGACCTGACTCAGATCTGGCTTTATCTTGCCCAGAGGGTACTTAAAGGTGATGTTTGTCACCAAACAGCCTGGGAAAGCAGCAAGGATGCCACACTCCATTAGTTGAGAGTCTCAGCCAGCAGCCTGAGTGGCTGAAGCACTGCTGCAAGGGTGTCAGGAAGGCTTCACAGGGTAATGCTGCAAAGCTTGACTCGAGAATCGCAGAATCTTTTGCTTGGGAAGGAGCTCCAAGGCCACCAAGTCCAGCCTAGCACCAGCATGGTCATCAAACCCTGTCCCCACGTGCCATACGCACAGCTTTTAAAAACACCTCCAGGGATGGTGACTCCACTACCCCACTGGGCAGCCTGTTCCTGACCACTCTCGCAGCAAAGACATTTTTCCAAAAATCCTAACCCTCCCCTGGTGCAACTTGAGGCCATTTGCTCTTGTCCTCTCACTTGCTAACAGGGAGAAAAGACCAACCCCCGCCTCACCACAACCTCCTTTCAGGGAGCTGTAGAGAGCAATGAGGTCTCCTCTCCTGCCCTCTGCCCACACTCCTCTGGCTGCAGCCAGCACACAGCAGCCTGTAGGGCTGCATGAGGGCACTGCCTGCTCTTGGGGAGCTGCTCAGCACCCAACAGTCCCAAGGCTCTTTCTTCATAATCACAAAATGGTTTAAGTTGGAAGGCAGCTTAAAGACCACCCAGTTGCAGGTCCCTTCCACACCAGCTTGCTCAAGCCCCCAAAGGCATCGACCTGCCTTTCAACACTTTCAGGCTTGGAGCCTCCACACTTCTCTGGGCTACCTGTTCCAGTGCTTCATCCCCTCCATGCTCATCACAGCTCCCCAGCCTCCTAAAACCAGGGGTCCCATTTCTGGCTCTGCTCCAGACTGCCTCTGACACCTCTACATTTCAACCCCTAGCTGTGAAGCTTCCTCCTGGCTCAGACAGCTTCCAGGTGGGCATCTACCAACAACCCAACATCAGGACCCCTTCAAACACATGAAAAACCAATCATGACCACGTGAGATTTTTCATCCCCATTTCATACCTCTGCCAGTAGAGCTTGTAGGCTGGGGTGGTTTTGGTGGGTTTTTTGCCTTTTAAAATCATCAGCCAAGATTTCTCTGGAATAAAGACCAAAAGGAACCTTGTAAGGGCTTGTGCAGCTCCAAGGCCAGGGGTAATTGCACAGCATGAGCCTTGTTTCACCACCATCTGCTTTATTGTGCATTTTGCAACTGTGACCACAGACAAATTGC
Organism: Eubucco bourcierii; assembly: GCA_013396675.1. Lineage (NCBI taxonomy): Eukaryota > Metazoa > Chordata > Aves > Piciformes > Ramphastidae > Eubucco > Eubucco bourcierii. The sequence continues at coordinate 365,481 of VWZE01025431.1, read as the reverse complement.
TGCCTGCTGTCTACATCAAGCTTCGATTTAGCTTTTTGTCTGCTGTATTAATTTTCTCCTTTCATTCCAAATGATAAATCAACTCGATGCCAAACACACATACACACAGAGCCCTTTTTTTCCTCCTTGTAAATTCCACATGTGCAGTAAGGGCAAGGAAGCTGCTAAAGAGGCTCTTGAGGAGCAGCTAAAGGAACTGGGGTTGCTTAGTCTAGAGAAAAGGTGGCTGAAGGGAGACCTTCTGCCTCTCTACCACTCCCTGAAAGGAGATTGTGGTGAGGTGGGGGTATCAAGAGAGAGGAGAAGGGGAAATGACCTCAAGTTGCACCAGGGGAGGTTTAGGTTGGAGATTAGGAAGAATTTTGCTGCCACAGTGGTCAGAGATTGGAAGAGGTTGCCCAGGGAGGTGGTGGAGTCACCATCCCTGGAGGTGTTCAGGAAAGCTGCAGTGGCACTTCAGGACATAGCTTAGTGGCCATAGTGGTTTTAGGTCAACAGCTGCACTCCATGATCTTGGAAGCCTCTTCCAACCACAACAATCCTCTGATTTGCATGTCCAGGAGATGGTAACTACTTCACAGTTTGCAGACATTTGAGACTCTGAAAAGATCTGAGGCATTATCCCCTTCCACCTTTTCTCACCAAGCTATGTTACGACTAAAAATGAGTGAGTTCAATTAATTCTTCTTCATTGTTACTCAGCAGAACTCAAACTTCCATTCCTTTGCCCCCCACCCCCAACACTATTAATATGCTTCATTGACTAACTTGAGGGAGATGCCCTTGCCAGAAATCAAACTGCAGAGTTTTTGAGTGTTGTCAGATTAAGCTTACTATTAAGTTAAAAAGCTGTTTCACAATGTCAGAAGGAATGTGCTGTACAATAATCTGCCTTCTGATGGTAATTCTGTATAATTAATGCCACCTTTTCATGCAATCTTTTGTGGTGTTAAAGCTTATTCTCTACTCCCACGTGGAAAATGAGATCATTCAGCATGTGGAGGCATTTACAGAACACAGCTCACTACTACCCATTCAATCAAGAAAATACTCCAAGGGAAACTTACTTTAACATGCCAATTAATCTTTTTTCCCCCTCCTGTTAAGCACTACTACCATTTTCATTCAAAAGACAGCAAAGGAGATGATGGCAGTTGGGTGTTAGACATCAGCACCCTTCACATGTGCTGCTCCATCTCCACCTCAGGACATGGTTAGGATCTGCTGGAGATTTTCTCCAGCTTTCACTGCTGTCATCAAGCTTGTCACAGCACTTGGTGAGCAGCAAGGGGCAATGTTCACACCCCCAAAGTGCCAGCCATGCCACCATACCCACTCTCCAGCCAAGTTTTCTCCAGCTTTCACTGCAGACCAGCTTGTCACAGCACTTGGTGAGCAGCAAGGGGCAATGTTCACACCCCCAAAGTGCCAGCCATGCCACCATACCCACTCTCCAGCCAAGTTTTCTCCAGCTTTCACTGCAGACCAGCTTGTCACAGCACTTGGTGAGCAGCAAGGGGCAATGTTCACACCCCCAAAATGCCAGCCATGCCACCATACCCACTCTCCAGCCAGTTTCTCCTCACTAAATCCATCAGTGGAAGGCAATCCATACCAAAGGACAAACACAAATCTATGCAAATCCAGGAAAAACATCTCAAACCATGCAGAACAGCTGCCCCTACAGCACTCAGCATGAGCCCCAGGCAGCTCAGAAGCAGGACTGTGATATGATATGGCAGTTTGATTGCCAGCAGGGAGAAGAGGCTGGCCCCATCCTGGTTCTGACCTCCTGTCACGGAGGTGCAGAGAGCCAGAAGGTCTCACTCAGCCTCCTCTTCTCCAGACTGAACAACTCCAGCTCCCCTCAGCTGCTCCTCACAGGACACATGGAAGAGTTTGAGAGCACAAAGCAACTTCAGGGACAGGAACCGCACACTTCCCGTGGAGCTGACTCCTGCCTCAAGAATTTTCCTCCTGTATTCTCCTTTCCTCATATCCTCCTCTGGGACTTGATGACACCCAGTTATGAGTTGGGCAGAGACAGAGGATGGAAGGAGACGTGTCTGGAAGGACATCAGGAGAAAGAGCAAACTGCTTTTGCTCTGGAGAGGACCTGGCTTGCCTGTCTCATTAAGGTGCTGAGTGGGAGCCTAGGAGAGACCTGTCCAAAGGTACCAAATCNTGCCAGAAATCAAACTGCAGAGTTTTTGAGTGTTGTCAGATTAAGCTTACTATTAAGTTAAAAAGCTGTTTCACAATGTCAGAAGGAATGTGCTGTACAATAATCTGCCTTCTGATGGTAATTCTGTATAATTAATGCCACCTTTTCATGCAATCTTTTGTGGTGTTAAAGCTTATTCTCTACTCCCACGTGGAAAATGAGATCATTCAGCATGTGGAGGCATTTACAGAACACAGCTCACTACTACCCATTCAATCAAGAAAATACTCCAAGGGAAACTTACTTTAACATGCCAATTAATCTTTTTTCCCCCTCCTGTTAAGCACTACTACCATTTTCATTCAAAAGACAGCAAAGGAGATGATGGCAGTTGGGTGTTAGACATCAGCACCCTTCACATGTGCTGCTCCATCTCCACCTCAGGACATGGTTAGGATCTGCTGGAGATTTTCTCCAGCTTTCACTGCTGTCATCAAGCTTGTCACAGCACTTGGTGAGCAGCAAGGGGCAATGTTCACACCCCCAAAGTGCCAGCCATGCCACCATACCCACTCTCCAGCCAAGTTTTCTCCAGCTTTCACTGCAGACCAGCTTGTCACAGCACTTGGTGAGCAGCAAGGGGCAATGTTCACACCCCCAAAGTGCCAGCCATGCCACCATACCCACTCTCCAGCCAAGTTTTCTCCAGCTTTCACTGCAGACCAGCTTGTCACAGCACTTGGTGAGCAGCAAGGGGCAATGTTCACACCCCCAAAGTGCCAGCCATGCCACCATACCCACTCTCCAGCCAAGTTTTCTCCAGCTTTCACTGCAGACCAGCTTGTCACAGCACTTGGTGAGCAGCAAGGGGCAATGTTCACACCCCCAAAGTGCCAGCCATGCCACCATACCCACTCTCCAGCCAAGTTTTCTCCAGCTTTCACTGCAGACCAGCTTGTCACAGCACTTGGTGAGCAGCAAGGGGCAATGTTCACACCCCCAAAGTGCCAGCCATGCCACCATACCCACTCTCCAGCCAAGTTTTCTCCAGCTTTCACTGCAGACCAGCTTGTCACAGCACTTGGTGAGCAGCAAGGGGCAATGTTCACACCCCCAAAATGCCAGCCATGCCACCATACCCACTCTCCAGCCAGTTTCTCCTCACTAAATCCATCAGTGGAAGGCAATCCATACCAAAGGACAAACACAAATCTATGCAAATCCAGGAAAAACATCTCAAACCATGCAGAACAGCTGCCCCTACAGCACTCAGCATGAGCCCCAGGCAGCTCAGAAGCAGGACTGTGATATGATATGGCAGTTTGATTGCCAGCAGGGAGAAGAGGCTGGCCCCATCCTGGTTCTGACCTCCTGTCACGGAGGTGCAGAGAGCCAGAAGGTCTCACTCAGCCTCCTCTTCTCCAGACTGAACAACTCCAGCTCCCCTCAGCTGCTCCTCACAGGACACATGGAAGAGTTTGAGAGCACAAAGCAACTTCAGGGACAGGAACCGCACACTTCCCGTGGAGCTGACTCCTGCCTCAAGAATTTTCCTCCTGTATTCTCCTTTCCTCATATCCTCCTCTGGGACTTGATGACACCCAGTTATGAGTTGGGCAGAGACAGAGGATGGAAGGAGACGTGTCTGGAAGGACATCAGGAGAAAGAGCAAACTGCTTTTGCTCTGGAGAGGACCTGGCTTGCCTGTCTCATTAAGGTGCTGAGTGGGAGCCTAGGAGAGACCTGTCCAAAGGTACCAAATCCCCACAATTTTTGTTCCACAGGGCCAGCAGCCCCCAGGTTCACAGTGTCACAGAACTTTAGAGGTTGGAAGGGACCTCCAGAGATCATCCAGTCCAATCCCATCAAGTAGGATCCCCTAGGGTAGTTCACACAGGAATGCATCCAGATGGATTTGGAAAGCCTCCAGAGGAGACTCCACAAGGTCTCTGGGCAGCCTGCTCCAGGGTTCTGTCACCCTCACTGTAAAGAAGTTCCTCCTCATGCTGGGGTGACACATTCTCTGTTCCAGTTTGTAGCTGGTGCTCCTTGGCTTGTTGCTGCTGACCACCAAAAAGAGTTTGGCCTCAGGCACTTGATACCCACCCCTCAGATATTTGTACACATTGATCAGATCTCCTCTCAGCCTTATCTTCTCCAGACTAAACAGCCCCAGGGCTTGCAGGCTCTCTCCACAGGGGAAATGCTCAAGTCCCCCACTCATGCTCCTGGCTCTCTGCTGGACTCTCCAGCANAAGTAGGATCCCCTAGGGTAGTTCACACAGGAATGCATCCAGATGGATTTGGAAAGCCTCCAGAGGAGACTCCACAAGGTCTCTGGGCAGCCTGCTCCAGGGTTCTGTCACCCTCACTGTAAAGAAGTTCCTCCTCATGCTGGGGTGACACATTCTCTGTTCCAGTTTGTAGCTGGTGCTCCTTGGCTTGTTGCTGCTGACCACCAAAAAGAGTTTGGCCTCAGGCACTTGATACCCACCCCTCAGATATTTGTACACATTGATCAGATCTCCTCTCAGCCTTATCTTCTCCAGACTAAACAGCCCCAGGGCTTGCAGGCTCTCTCCACAGGGGAAATGCTCAAGTCCCCCACTCATGCTCCTGGCTCTCTGCTGGACTCTCCAGCAGGTCCCTGTCTCACTTGAACTGGGGAGCCCAAAACTGGACACAATGCTCCAGGTGTGGTCTCACTGGGGCAGAGCAGGGTGGGGAGAAGAACCTCCCTAGCCCTGCTGGCCACACTTTCCTTGCTGCACCCCAGGATGCCATTGGCTCTGCTGGCCACAAGGGCACATTGCTGGCCCATGCAGAACTTGCTGGCCACAAGGTTTTACCACACAAGCCAGGATGGACGTTTCCTAAGGCTTTCCCCAGGCAGAGGCATCCACAGGGAACCATACAACCTACAAAGGGCTCAGAGGATGCATCCTGCTCAGCTCAGATCCACTGCAGCATGACAAGATGCCAGGGTTTGCTCCTCCCCCTCTGAAATGCAGCACTGCTGCTACCTGCATCTGCTGGGCCAAGATGCCAAAGTTTGCTCCTCCCCCTCTGAAATGCAGCACTGCTGCTACCTGCATCTGCTGGGCCAAGATGCCAACGTTTGCTTCTCGCCCTCTGAAATGCAGCACTGCTGCTACCTGCATCTGCTGGGTCAAGATGCCAACGTTTGCTTCTTGCCCTCTGAAATGCAGCACTGCTGCTACCTGCATCTGCTGCCACCACTGCTCTGTTACCAACATCATGCAGGAGTTAGTTGTTACTTCAAGGAGGACAGCATCCAGGTGGCATGGAGAAAAAAGCCAAGGGAGGCTTTCAACAGCTGAAGAAAATTATTTAAATTATTTCGTTTCACACAGCTCCTTTTTGTTCTTCCAAACAACTCCCAGCACAGTGACACTGTCCAAGCAGCAAGGCTACTCTGCTCCCATGGTGCCAAAGGACCTGGCTCAATGCAAAATAAAAAGCAGCTGGAATGTGATTTTTTTTTTTTTTTTCATCACTTGCCAAGCATGACACCAGTCCTGTGCACAGGAAGCATCTGGACATACTGGAAAGAATTTCCTGACTCTGAGAGCCACAAGCTCAGCTAAGAGCTTCTTTCCAGCAGCTACAGAAGAGCAAAGGGCTCCTGTGTTGCTTCTCTGAGAGGAAAAAGAAACCCTCAGTACCTAAAACAAACAAGCCCCAAGAGCAGGGAAGTGCATTCAGAGGTTTTCTCTTTGGTTAGGTTTGTAAATGTGGACTTCCAAAGTAGCCTCAGCTGCTCAGCTATGGGGAGACTTGGAAAGTAAATCCTTCTCAGAATGCTGGAGGAGCAGAGATTCCATTTACCTTCCAAACTACAACTCCTGGAAAGATTGTTGAGGAAGAACACCCAAAAGGCTAGGCAAAGGAAACCCAGCACATCATTAGCTCCAGGGGCAAAAAATATGCAATGTAAGCTTTAATAAGCTTTCCCCACAAAGCAAAGTCCTGCTGTCTGCTTTTCTCTTCAGTGGTACTGCCTTTAAAGAACAAATCCACAGCAAGTAGGTAAGAAAAAGCCACAATTTTCTCACCCTTCAGGACCTTAAAGTCTTTAATAATGCCAACAATATCTGATCACCAAAGATGGTTTGTTTTTTTTTTCTTCCCTTATGGTCAAAATTTCACTTGTAATTCACAAGATGATAGAATGGTTTGGGTTGGAAGGGAGCTCCAAAGCTCAGCCAGTCCAACCCCCTGCACTCAGCAGGGACATCCTCCACTATAGCAGCTTGCTCACAGCCTTCTCCTGCCTCACCCTCAGTATCTCCAGCCATGGGGCCTCAACCACCTCCCTGGGCAGCCTGTGGCAGTGTTCCAGCAGCCTCCTGCTGCACAACTTGTTCCTCACATCCAAGCTCAATCTGCTCTGCTCTCATTTCAAACCATTGCCCTTGTCCTGTCCCTGCAGGTCTCTGCAAACAGTCCCTCTGCAGCCTGCTTGGAGTCCCTTCAAAGAGGTGCTGCCAGGTTGCTGTTAGGTCTGCCTGAAGCCTTTTCTCCTGCAGGCTGCACACCCCCAGCTCCCTCAGTCCTTCCAAAGTAACTTTAAAAAGAAGAAACAGCAAACAGGAGTTTTAAGGGAAGTAACACTGGGAGCCATCTGAATCCTCTAAGGAGGGGGGAAAAATGCAGTAAGAAAGAGGTGACAGGTTCAGTGGGAGGAGTCAGAGGAGGCTGGATACAGCTGGTGGAGGTTTAAAAAACAAATATGGATTGTGATGACCTGACCTGAAGAAGAGTGGAAGTGAAAAAAACTGGAATGCTACCTGTCCTGGGCTGGAGGATCCTGAAAAGCTGAAATATGATGGAATTGTACAACTGTTTCAGTTGGAAAAGACCTCCAAGATCATCAAGTGAAGAGGTCAACCCAACACCACCATGGCCACTAAATCATGACCCAAGGTGCCACATCCACACATTTTTTTAAAACACCTACAGGATGGTGACTTCACCACCTCCCTGGGCAGCCTATTCCAATGCCTGGCTTCATGGCTGTTAGGTTTTTAATTACTTGAGTTTTTCAAGCCTGACAGAAGTGAGTTTGGAGTGAATCCTTCCCTGTCAGAAGCAGTGGCACAGGAGCTGATGTTCTTTTCACATGAGCCCTGGCTCTGCCAAGCTCCACCTGAACCCTTAGCAGCTCTGCACAGCTGGTTGCAGCCTGGTGTTACCTTCCCTATGGTGTTCCCAGTGTACAGGGAGAGCTTTGGCAGGGTGCCTCTGTGAGCCTGGCCTCTCAGGGGGCTCCTGACATAGCTCTGAGGTGGGTAAGAGCATTCAAGCACAGCCCTGCTGCTGCACAACTCCTCATGGCTCAGCAGGTAGGGGAAATGTTTCAGGCATGAAAAATGGAGCTTCCTCCAGAGCTCTTCATGGCCACCTGTCATTCTCCCCAGCCACACAGTGGTACCCACACTGCCCAGCTCAAGCACCAGGGCTGCACCCTGCATCTCAGTAAAGCACTAAGCTCCATCCAGAGGAGCACAAACCACCCCCAAGCAGTGTCTGCCATCACCCACAGCTGCACTCTGATGCCAAGCAGTTGATGGAACCCACATCCCACACCACATCTTGGCCCAGAGGGGTCATGAGGTATCATGGAAGGCTAACAGGCCTAAAACACATCCTGGTTTGCCCCACCCTTCTGCTGATGGGGAAGCACGGGTGGGAGGAAAAGAAAGGCTTGGGCCATTATGTCCCCTCCCACAGTGACAAACAGGTACCCACAGTTGTTTAGGCACTTGTTAGTGTCTTGCCCAAATAAGGGTAAGCAAGCCCTGGGTTCACCTAACATGGGCAGCTTTGCAAATGCCACTTGATTGGTGAATCTCTGTGCCCAAAGGAGCCTTTGCACTTGGGTAAATAATAGAAATGGAGCTGAGCTGCAAGCACCTCTGCTGCCTCTGCCTCACTGCGTGCTGCTCTGCTCTCCCTCACTGCATGCTGCCTCTGCCTCACTGCTCCGCCTCACTGCGTGCTGCTCTGCTCTCCCTCACTGCATGCTGCCTCTGCCTCACTGCGTGCTGCTCTGCTCTCCCTCACTGCATGCTGCCTCTGCCTCACTGCGTGCTGCTCTGCTCACCCTCACTGCATGCTGCCTCTGCCTCACTGCGTGCTGCTCTGCTCTCCCTCACTGCATGCTGCCTCTGCCTCACTGCGTGCTGCTCTGCTCACCCTCACTGCATGCTGCCTCTGCCTCACTGCGTGCTGCTCTGCTCTCCCTCACTGCATGCTGCCTCTGCCTCACTGCGTGCTGCTCTGCTCACCCTCACTGCATGCTGCCTCTGCCTCACTGCGTGCTGCTCTGCTCTCCCTCACTGCATGCTGCCTCTGCCTCACTGCGTGCTGCTCTGCTCACCCTCACTGCATGCTGCCTCTGCCTCACTGCGTGCTGCTCTGCTCTCCCTCACTGCATGCTGCCTCTGCCTCACTGCGTGCTGCTCTGCTCACCCTCACTGCATGCTGCCTCTGCCTCACTGCGTGCTGCTCTGCTCTCCCTCACTGCATGCTGCCTCTGCCTCACTGCGTGCTGCTCTGCTCACCCTCACTGCATGCTGCCTCTGCCTCACTGCGTGCTGCTCTGCTCTCCCTCACTGCATGCTGCCTCTGCCTCACTGCGTGCTGCTCTGCTCTCCCTCACTGCATGCTGCCTCTGCCTCACTCCTCTGCCTCACTGCGTGCTGCTCTGTTCTCCCTCACTGCATGCTGCCTCTGCCTCACTGTGTGCTGCCCTGCTCTGCCTCACTGCTCTCAGCTTGGACAACATGTTCTGCTCTGCCTTGTGCTTCAGACCAGCTTAGCCCTGATGTTTTGGGCTTGAATCACTTAGAAACTTAAGTGTTTCAAGTTTACCAGTAGAAGGCATTAAGTACCTCACGATGTGATGAGAAGTTCCACTGACACTGTGCTCTCTGCACATCTGCAAGAGATCTGCCTGCACCTCTGCAAACCTCTGTGCCAAGAGGGACCAGGATCAGGTCAGAGACGATCTGCCTCTTTCCCAGCACCCTGCTAGAGCCTGGGAGGATCAAGAAGCCCCTCAACAGCTATCAAGACACTGAGCAGTTCCAACACTGCCGTAAAGGAGCCAGGTACTATCTCTGAATTCTACACCATCATGAGTAGAACAGACTTTCCCTGGGGCTCCAAGTTGCCTATTTATAAGTGGGGCAGAGCCATTTTGTGGCTAAACCTTCCCAATGTTCTGATTCTCCTAAATGAGTGAATTGCCCATAAGCATCCTTGTGAAGATTTTGCCAATCGAATCAGAACCCAAATGTAACTGGTTTGTGTACAGTTTGTGGGCAGGGTTTTTTGGAAATAAAATAACTACATAATTCCTGCATCACTAATTGCCCCAACTAAGTCATGAGGTGAAGTTCACACTTCTGGCATAAAACTACAACTCCTTGCTGTGGCTAAGGCTTTGATCCACCTCCTTGCTGCTAGCCACACCAGCCTTTGACCCCAGCACACGAAATGGTGCTCTGCAGGGAGGGATTAGTGAGCTAGGAGGGGCCACAGGGTATCAGAAGCTGTGAGTTGGTGCATCCACCAGCTGAGTGAGGATGAGAAGTACAATTATTCTCCCTGAAGCAATTGTGGATGGTTCCAGCATCTACAGAAGTATGCAACAGCCTCCTATTAAACTTTTCTCCCTGTGATCTCTGCAGAATGGGTTTCAAAGGTTGCACATAATGAAAAAAGGAAAAAGGAATTCCTTCCAGCAGGATTATTACTCACTTATCTCCCACTCTGCCAGGAGACCTCATTTCTTCAATAATAAAGTCAGGGTGAGCAAAGCAGTCTCATTCATTTCCTCTACCATACAGGATAGGAAGCAGAAGAAATGCTGACTGAAGTCACCTTCAGAGAACTCAAATAGCTGCCCCTGAGACAGGCATTCAAGGAAACTGGACATTAATTTCACCCTTTGTTTCCACCTTCAGCTGGGCATGTGATGCCAGCTTGTAAATGCTTGACAGTGAGGCCACAGCTTGGGGACTGGGTTCAGTTTGGGGGCCTTCACCTCAATAAAGGCATTGAGGTGCTGAAGCAGGGCAGTGAAACTGGTGAAGGGTCTGGAGGAGAGTAGCTGAGGGAAGTGGGGTTGCTTTGCCTGAAGAAAAAGAGGGTGAGGAGAGTCTGTGTGAAGCCCACAACGTGCAGAAGCAAATCTGGCAGAGCAGATAGGCCAGGAGAGAAGTGCACACCGAGAGCTCAGGTGCATGCAGGCAGGTGAGCACTTGTTCCTACTTACACCTCTGACTTCTTCCAGGAAAAAGGCATTTTCACCTTCTCTATCAGCACTCTTCTGACACAACCTGCAACCACAAGGAACTGCTAATCTGCCCCTAAGGTAGTGCTTGGTAGCCACATACCTGAAGTGGAGCAGCTACTGCTGTGTCCTGCATTACAAACCCCAAGTGGGAGGATTAGTTTTATCTCAAGCACCAAAGGGATAAATCCCGTCCCTCTCTGGACACCACCTTTAACAGAGGATTATCTCTCCCACAAAGACTTGCTGTCCTTCAGTAAGTGCTCTCTGCTGGCTGTTCCTACACAACTGCTGCTGAGGGCTGCAGAAGCTATTCCCAGTGCTGTTGCTGCACTTCCAGCCATGCAGAATGAAGCACTCTGGGTTCCAAGCAGCTCAAGTATGGACTCAAATGCCTCATGCCCTTGGCCTGATCAGAAATATCTGCTGATCCTTAAAATGCAGCAAACAATCTATCTCCCCCTTACCACTTTTAATTGCATTTCGTCTCTGCATGTGCAAGTTTATGATAGACAGGAATTGAGCTGTCAGCATTTCACAAGCACAGAGGGTTTAAGAAGTCTCACCCACACAGAACTTGCATTTACACACCCAAAAACCTGTTCTCCTGACATTTCAATCCAGTCCACCAAATTAAGGTCAAACAAGCACTTGAAATTTCTTTGACTTGCCTGCTGGTGGTCTCCAAACCACTGCTGCCCATCACCATCTGTGTCATCAACGTGATTCAAACAAAGCAAAGACTCATTCTGGTCTTTGACTTCTTAAAGGTTATTTCTTGTTTGCAAAGCTCTCAGAGCTGGTCAGCATTTCAGAGCACAGCTTTATGGGCTCCCTGCTACCTGCAAATGTGGCTCAACAGCTTCTCTCTCAAACTTTTACAGTACAACTATCAATTAATTACTGCTGCATTCCTTTGTGAGAAAGAGATGAAGCAATTAGTTCGGCACTTGAATCTTCTAATCCAGGCACAAGCGTTGGTTGTTGGTCCACTCCTGCCACACAAAAATAGTTTGGGACACATAACTCTCTTCTGTCAAATACAAAGGGATCTGGACAGGTTGGATCAATGGACCAAGGTCAGTGGTGTGAGGTTTCACAGAGCCAAGCGCTGAGTCCTGCACTTGGGTCACGACAACCTCATGTTCCAGGCTTGAGGCAGAGTGGTTGGAAACTGCTCAGCACAAAAAGACCTGGGGGTGGTGGTTGACAGCTGGATGAAGGTGAGCCAGGTTGTGCCCAGCTGGCCAAGAACAGTGCCAGCATCCTGGCCTGGATCAGCAATAGTGTGGCCAGCAGGAGCAGGGCAGTGCTCACTCAGCACTCAAGTACTGTGCCCAGTTTTGGGGCCCTCACTACAGATACTGGAGTGTGCCCACATCAGGGCAGCAAAGCTGGTGAAGGGTCTGGAGAACAGGGCTGGGGAGGAGCAGCTGAGGGACCTGAGGCTGTTCAGTCTGGAGAAGAAGAAACTGAGGGGAGAACTTCATGGTGTTTACAACTCCCTGAAAGGAGGTTGCAGTGAAGTGGGTGTTGGGCTCTTCTCCCTAGTATCAGGTGATAGAATCGAGAGGAAATGGCCTCAAATTGTGCCGGGGAGGGTTAGGAGAATTTCTTTGCTGCCAGAGTGATCAGGCATTGGAACAGGCTGCCCAGGGAGGTGGTGGAGTCCCCAGCCCTGGAGGTGTTCAAGATAGGCGTTTGATGTCCCTAGTGGTGCTGGGTTGATGGTTGGACTGGATGATCTTCCAGGTCTTTTCCAACCACAAAAATTCTATGATCCCTTTTAGTTTCTATCCAGAGATACATCTGGAAAAGTTTGTTTCAGTTTCTCCCTCTAAGGGGCCATAAAAACCTGTTCCACCTTCATTACGAATTCCCTGCTTTTCCCAGGTCCTTCTGTTGCTCATCCCAGGCAGTAAGGCTTAGCATTACACCAAGGGAAAACAGGGAAGAGCAAGAGCCTCACACACTCTTTCCAAGGGGCTCCACTACCAAAGGTCTCATCTGACTTGTGAAGAAAACAAGATGACCAACCTCAGAGGACAGCCCAGACCCATATTCCCCCAAGCAGCAGCCAGGCACTGGCAATAAAGAGGCTTTCCTCAGGGAACCTGTTGCATCATTTCCCTACTGCAGTGCAGCCAATCACCTGAAACATTCATTTTGCTTCATCAGATGCTTCTCTGTCTCAAGTGACAAGCACACACTGCTTATTGCTTTCCCCAGTCCCATCTCCAGCATCTAGCCCAGCAGCTTGTAAAACCAGACTTTCCCAGCCATGCACAAGCCTCACCACAAGGGCTCCTGATCTTCCTGCTACATTTCAGAACAGATTTCTCCAAGTGCACAGATATCTGTTGGACATTAAGGCTGCAGTGTGGACACAGCTGTCATCATTCTTTCACACTAACACATTCTGCTAAATTATTCCTGTAGGACTGCCAGGGGAAGCACAAAGGAAATGCCCAGAGTGGGCACTGTGATCACTCACATCTCACAGTAATGCTGTTTGAAGATGGAGGGCAGCAGACACTGCCCTCTTAGAAACCTTTTGGTTGGACTCAACAATCTTAGAGTTCTTTTCCAAGGTCTTTTACATCCAGTCAAAGTGCAAGGTCCTGCATCTGGGTCAGGCTAATCCCAGGCACAAATGCAGGCTGGGTGCAGAGTGAGTTGAGAAGAGCCCTAAACAAAGAGCCTTTGGGGTGTTGGGTGCTGAGCAGCTCCCCAGGAGCCAGCAGTGGCCTCATGCAGCCCAGCAGGCAGCAGTGTGGTGGGTTGCAGCCAGAGGAGTGTGGGCAGAGGGCAGGAGAGGGGATTGCGACCCTTGGTAGCCTCAGAGCTGCCTTCCAATACCTGAAGGGAACCTACAGGAAGGCTGCAGAGGGGCTTTTGCTGAGGGTGTCTGGAGACAGGCCAAGGGGGAATGGTGTGAAGCTGAGGCAGAGTACATTTAGTTTGGATCTGAGAAAAAGGCTCTTCAGTGAGAGGGTGCTGAGAGCCTGGCACAGGCTGTCCAGGGAGGTTGTGGCTGCCTCTTCCCTGGGGGTGTTCAAGGCCAGGCTGGATGAGGTCTTGAGCAGCTGAGTCTAGCTGAGTGGTCCCTCCCCATGCAACAGATGATCTCTGAATTCCCTTCCAACCCAAGCTATGATTCCAGCTGCAACAACTCTTATGATTGACTCTTGCTCCCTGCTCCTCTTTGCTCTCCCTGAGCCATTCCAGAAGGCTTTCTGTGCTTTTGCACAAGCTGATACAAACAACTTTTACTCCTCGGTGCTGGCACACACAGAACATCTTGAGCCTGTGTCTTTGGCAACACAGCTTGAAATTTAGCAACAGCCAAGGCTGTGATTTAGAAACCATAAGGTCACAAGTGACCACACAGATCTTTTGCAGCTTTTTCCCCACCATCTAATCTAATCTGCACACAAAACACTCCAAAGAACATCTCACCCAGTTCTCTTAATAAGAAACACTGTGCCAACTACCAAGACTTTCAAATGCTGTTTGCTACCTACTCTCAACATTTTCTGCCCTAAATTTCGGAACTATCAATACCTCAACAGCCCAGAAAGTTTAGAATTTCCTCCTTAAATTGTGAATTAAATGAATTACAGCAGACACAAATCAAGAATAAGGAGCATATGGAGGCATTGGGAGTGGTTTTAACCCTCAAAATGAATATTTGAGGCTCAGTAGAGTGATCCTGTAAAACACATTTTGCACAGAGCACAATTTTTTGCATAAAAAGCGTTTCCATGTTCATGCTTTTCAACACTTATTTTACTGGTAGGAAGAGTTTCCTAATGGGGAAAAGTGTGTGGTGTTCTGTTCCAAGGAAAAGCAGCAGATGCACCACTTCTGAGTTGAGTGAGAAGCACCAGGGAGGAAAAAAAATGTTCCAAGAGGAGAATCCTTCCCTGGCAGAAGACTGACCAGACAGTGCAGAAATTACATTCATTGATCCCCTTAAGGATTTTGGCTGGGCTTTGCCCACAGTGATCACCACTTGGTGATCATTTGGAGATCTTCTCCCACCTTAATGATTCTGTCATTCTATCCTTTTGCCTGAGTAAGAGTTGCTTAAAGCACTCCCAGGCCAAAACTCTGACTCCTGCAAAGCAATCAGGGTAATAAGAAATCAAAATAATCTGGAAGCAGAGCTCAGTGCTCCCATGGAGGTGAAACTCTCTCAGAAACATGAAGGAGAAAACTTCTGCACTGTGAGGGTGCCAAGGCACTGGAGTAGGTTGCCCAGAGAGGTTGTGGAGTCTCCTCCTCTGGAGCCTTTCAAGGCCTGTCTGGATGTGTTCCTGTGTGACCTGAGCTAGATTGTATGGCCCTGCTCTGGCAGGGGGGTTGGACCTGAAGATCTCCAGAGGCCACTTCCAACTCCTAACCTCCTGTGATCATCTCCAGAGATCCCTTCCAACTGCTCCCATTCTGTGCTTCTCTAACTAGCATCCTGAGCTCACAAACAACTGTCAAAGAAACAACACAGAGAAAACAAAACCACTGACAGATTTGTAACCCACATGGTGGGGATGGAGGGAGCCTGTGCAGCAGAAACAGTGCTCCAGATCAGTTCTCCACACAGAGAAAGCTTCCAGTGCTAAGGGGCACATGTAGGGCAGGTTCATTTCAGAGCCTGCCCCCATTAAGCAGCTCATTGTTCATAGAGAGAATGGCATTTACACAGGAAAAAGTCCAGTTGCAACAAATCTCAGCTCCAACAGATGTTTCCTATCTAAGCAAAAACAAGTTTGTGACTTGCTTCTGCCCAATCAGAAAGCTTCAAAATTAATTTTAGAGGGAAAAAAAAAATAAAAAAGGCACTCAGTAGAATGACCTTGGAAAAGAAATTCAGAAAAGCTTAACACTTCCAAACTGCAGCTGCTGTTGAAGTGAATTAACCTGAAACACTGATGGATGCTTTGTGGTCAGGGAGGGTTGGACTGGATGATCTTTGGCTAACATTCTGTGATTCTGTGATCTTTGGAGGTGCCTTCCAGCCTCTAACATTCTGTGATTCTGCTACATTGAAGGGATACAAGATGGTGACTGTGGTCTGTGCTGGGAAGAGAATGCAGGGCAGGCTGTTACTCATATGCCTGTCACAACTGCTCTCCTCAAATCACTTTAACCTGCTCTACTCCAGCATGCCTCCAAAAATCCAAGGCTGCTTTTGGCTTCCTCTAGTCTCTGAAGACCCCTGCACAAGTTCAGTGACAGCAGTGGCTGAGCAGAGCATAAAGGTCTCTTCATTCTATCTGGAATTACCACTAGCAGCACACACTAACCATACCCTGAGCATAAGCACTTTGCAGAATCACTGAATGGTTTGGGTTAGAAAGGAGCTCCAAAGCTCATCCAACCCAACCCCCTGCACTCAGCAGGGATATCCTCCACTATAGCAGCTTGCTCAGAGCCTTCTCCAACTTGAGCTTGAATATCTCCAGGGATGGGGCCTCAACCATCTCCCTGGGTAACCTGTGGCAGTGTTCCAGCAGCCTCCTGCTGCAGAACTGGTTCCTCACATCCAAAGCTAACACTGCTCTGCTCTTATTTAAACCCTTGCCCCTTGTCCTATCACCACATGCCTTTGTCAAAGATGAAGAATCTGAGGCTTTACCAAAGTCCTGCTGTTGAAACCATGCTGTCACACACCTGATTGCTTCACTTAACCATTACAGGAGAGTTCCAGGACTGCCAGTAGGTACCTGATGGGCTTGCAGCACTACAGAGTAAAGCTGGATCACAGAACCACAGAATGGTAGGGGTTGAAAGGGACCTCTGGAGATCATTGACTTCAACCCCCTGGTTAGAGCAGGTTGCAATCATCTAAGGCAGGCCACACAGGAAGGCATCCAGGAGGGCTTTGAAGGTCTCTAGAGCAAAGGAGACTCCACAACAATCTTGTGACCTTCTGTTGCACAACCAAACGCTGCACAGGCAGCACCTTGCAGGCAGCTGTTGCATGTCCTGAACCAAACTCTGCTTTGCTCCAAAGGATGAACTGAGAGTTCTACCTGGAGTTTATAGCTTTTATAAAATGTAGAAGCCAAACACATGAGGTCAACAGCTACATACAAGTGCCAAAGGCAAAGCTACAATGGTCTTACTCATGAGCACACCAAGCGTGGTCGTGCATGCAACCTCCTGTGCCCATCCTGGCCCCTGTAAGAGGTTACTTTGGAATTCTCTCCCAAGAGAAGCAGTGGATTCCCCTGCACTGGACAGTTTTCAGACTCAGCTTGAGAGGGTATTGGGCCAGCTCATTTCAACTACACTGTTGCCTAGACACACTGGACCAGATGATCCTTGGGGTCCCTTCCAACCTGCCCCTCTGATCCTCCACTAGATTCTTCACTGGTTATGCCATGTCTTAGTTACTCTGAGGGCATTATCCAAAGTTCCCATCTCCAGCACTGAGGTTCCCGAGCCCAGCTGAGGCCCCTGCATGTCCTAAAATGAGTAGAAGAGAGGGTTGTCATCTGGCAGCATTGCAACACAGCATTAGTACAACCAACATCAATATCAGCAGCCTGAAGGAGATCCTGCTGAGCCACATTTCCAAACTGCCTAGCAAACAGTAACAGCAGAAGGTTTTCCCCCTCCCCTAGTAATCCTCTTTGTCCTTTCAATCGAGTTTAAGTATAATCTCAGACTGTCAGCATGTTTGTAAAGAAGTATCAGCTCAGATCTAATTGGATTTGCCAGACAATCACAATGAAATGGTTCTGCAAGCTCCAACAGCTGAATAGCTAGAGGAAAAAAAAAGACAACCCTCCCATGTTGGAATGTGTAAGAATATGAAAGTTCATTTTGAGAGGAAAAATTTCCCTTGGAAGTGGTAAAAAGGCAGAATTTGTTCCTCAGTTCAAAACTTGTCCCTTAGCAACACAACAATGTGGTGTGGCACAGCTAAGTTGTGTGAGTTGCTCCATGCAGAAGACCCAACCCCACCATGGCCATCAAACCACCTCCCAAAGTGCCACGTTCACAGCTTGCTTCAACATCTCCAGGGATGGGGACTCCACCTCCCTAGGCAGCCTGTGCCAATGCCTGGCCACTCCTGCAGCAAAGAAATTCTTCCCAGTCTCAAACCACAGGCACAATTCCAGGTCACTTCCTCCCATTCTATCACCTGATGCTAGGGAGAAGAGACCAACCCACACCTCACCCCAACCTCCTTTCAGGGAGCTGTAGAAAGCAATGAGGTCTCCACTCAGCCTCCTTTTCTCCAGACTAACCACCCCCAGTTCCTTCAGTTGCTCCTCACCAGAGCTGTTCTTCAGACCCTTCCCCAGCTTTGTTTCATGCACACATGAAACTTGCCCTGCCCTTGCAGTGTGCATCACCAGCTCCATGCTCTGCACATGCTTAATGCCTTCAGAGTCAAAGAATCATAGAATGGTAAAGTTGGAAGGGACCTCAAGGATCATCTAGTTCCAACCCCCTGCCATAGGCAGGGACACCTCCCACTAATACAGGTCACTCAGGGCCTCATCCAACCTGGCCTTGAACACCTCCAGGGAGGTTGTGGAGCACAGAAGCACCGAGAACGTGATCAAAGATCACATTCGGTGCTTCTGTGCCCCACAACCTCCCTGGGCAACCTGTGCCAGTGTCTCACCACCCTCACTGCAAACAACTTCCTCCTAACATCCAGTCTAAATCTCCCCTCTGCCAGTTCAAACCCACTGGCACAAGTGTGATGCCTTTCATGAAGGTTGAATTATTTCCTACCTGTCCAGATCTAGAAATTAAAAGCCATGATACAGATTGTATGTAGAAAATGGATCCTTTCACCAACTTCAAAATAACCCTGACACAGGGTTTTAACACTTACATGTAGAAGAACATCCACTTGAGCACTCAGTAACATTGCTTTCTGTAGTTCATGGATTCATGGAATGGTTTGGCTTGGAAGGGACCTGCAAGATCATCCATTTCCAACCTCCCTGCCATGGGCAGGGACACCTTTCAGCAGCTCAGCTTGTTCGAGGCTGGCTGCACAGCTGTAACCAGCACATCTCTGACTGAGGCATGTAAATGACCTCTGCATTGAATTCCAAACCAGAATTTGGATTGGAGCAGAAGCATTCTGAGATCATGTCCTGAGTTTATCACCATCAGTGCTCAGGAGTTAGGCACTCTCCTACCTTTTGGCTTGTCCACACCAAGGAATCCAGCTTGACCCAGGATTTTAAAGACTTTGTGAGCTGGGAATTGTCCTTCCTCTTCCCACTTGTCCACAAAGGGATTAATCTCCTTGTCAATGATCTAGGGTTGAAAAGTAAAAGTTGAGAACCTCTTGACACAGACATTCCTGCAGAAATACCTTTGTTTAAAAACTTTTAACTTAAAAGAAACAAACAAAAAAAAAAAAAAACCCACCACCAAAACCAAACCAACAAACAACCCAAACCCCAGACAGAGGGGAACATTTTGAGAGCACATCAATGTTCATGCTTCCTGCTGGATGTGCTTATTCTCCACCTCTCCCCAGCTATTACAACAGAGATAAAGAGGCAAATATAAATCACTCTTGTAGCAATTACAGCTCTGCAATAGGAAGTCATTAGGGCTGCTCTAAGACCCTCCAAGACCTATGTAAGTGGTAGTTCCCCCTCACTGACTGTTACCTTTCTGGGTACAGCTTCTAGAAAGTGACAGGAAGGCAATCTTGGATTGTCCTCAGAGGGACCTTGCCAAAGCAGGCTGATGAGCTGTTCACAATGACCACAGACAGCAGGACAGGCAAGGAGGAGAGACCTCATTTCCCCTGCCTTTGCCTGAAACACTCTCAAGGCTTTGAGTGCTCTTCAGGGCACTTGTGTCCAGCCTGCATTTAGACTTCCTCAGAACCTGACAGAACAGGTACTGAAAATAGAGTCTCCTTCCAGACTCACAGCATAGCCAGCTCTAGTCCCACACCTTCTAAAGTCACCCTTGCTCTCTTTAGGCTGCTATCACAGAACCATAGAATTGTTTCAGTTGCAAAAGCCCTCCTCTCCAACCTTCAACCCAACAAAGTGCCATGGTCACACATTTCTTGAACACTTTCAGGGATGGGGACTCCAGCACCTCCCTGGGCAGCCTGTTCCTGTGCCTGACCCTTCCTTCCAGGTGTTGGGAGCAAAACATCCGGACTACAGCCACTAAACTGAGTAGCAGTTTCAGCTTTAGAGTGCAGGGGTTGGACATCTCACCCCACAAACTCCCAGATTTTCATCTGGGCCATGGGAAGTCCTCTTAGAATCACAGAATCATAGAATGGTAAGGTTGGAAGGGACCTCAAGGATCATCTAGTTCCAACCCCCTGCCATAGGCAGGGACACTCTTGCAGTTTTGCAGATGACCTCTGTGCCTGGCAGTACCTCCTGAACAGAGCTGGTTGCATGTCAAACAGCCCCACATAGCAGGATGCATCTGATGCCTCAGCTTCTGCCACCTCTTCATAGGCTCATAGAATGGCTTGGGTTAGAAGAAACCTTAAAATCCTCTTGTTCTGAGCCCCCTGCCAAGGGCAGGAACACCTTCTGCTACACCAGGTTGCTCCTGACCCTGTCCAACCTGGCATGATGTAGATGTGGTTTCAGCACCTCCCAAAAGGAGTCAGCCTAGTACCAACCTCTGCCTTCATCCCCAAGGCAAACCAGGAGCTGGCACAGGCTGCCTCTGCAGTGCCACCAATGGAACCATGTACCTGGGTCAACAGGTACAAGAGGGTCCAAAGGTTTTAAACTCATCCATTCCTCAAACCAAGCCTCCCCAAAACCAAGCCCCAACTCCCAATGCAAAGGTAATGTCTTTAATCTGTGACCACAGTTTCACTGACATCAATTTAGCATTTTCAGAACTCAACTCCTCTTAGTCTGCCCTCCACACTACATAAACAAGTCCTGGGGTATTATTTCTTGAGCTGGAAATAGGACTCCTCTCCCTCCCAAGCTGCTGTGCTCATGAGACCCTGCAGAGCCTTCTCCTGAACTCTATCTATTTACTGCACATTCCTTGGAGAGTTTCAGTCCATATATGGTTGGCTTGCTGCTTCCCAGCCAGCCACAGAAATAAGAATACTGCACTGCTGCTAACACAAAAATCACTTTTTCACTCCTTGCATCCAAGTCTGAGCAATCTGTATGCTGAATGTGCAGCTCCTGCAGGCCACAGTTGGAATATTGTGCCCAGTTCTGGCCTTCTCAGTTCAAGAGGGACAGGGAACTGCTGGAGGCTGTGAAGATGCTGAAGGAACTGGAGCATCTCTGTGAGGAGGAAAGGCTGAGAGCCCTTTGGGCTGGGGAGCCTGCAGAAGAGCAGCCCCAGAGGGGATCTGATCAACACAGGACAAGGAGTAAGAGGCACAAACCAGAGGACAGGAGGTTTCACTTTACCATAAGGAGGAATTGCTTTGCTGTGAGGGTGGCAGCTCTGGATCAGGTTGCCCAGAGAGGCTGTGGAGTCTCCTTCTCTGAAGATCTTCAAAACCCACCTAAACACACTCACAGAATCACTCAGGGCTGGAAGGGACCACAAGGATCAGGCAGTTCCAACCCCCTGCCATGGGCAGGGGCACCTCACACTAGATCAGCCTGGCCAGAGCCTCATCCAACCTGGCCTTAAACACCTCTAGGGATGAGGCTTCCACCACCTCCCTGGGCAACCCCTTCTAGGGTCTCACCACCCTCATGCTGAAGAACTTCTTCCTAACATCCAGGCTGAATCTACCCATTTCCAGCTTTGTTCCATTCCCCCCAGCCCTGTCACTCCCTGGCATCCTATTGGGGTAACCTGCTCCGGGTGACCCTGCTTTGCCAGGGGGGTTGGACTAGATCTCTGGAGGTCACTTCCACCTCCCACCATCCTGTGAGTCTGTGACCCAGCTGGCCACGTTCCAATGGCACTGGGGATGCAAAGGCAGTTTAGGAGCCATGGATGTTTCCCACCTGCTGGCACAGCACCAGCACACCACTGAAACTCTTTTCTCCTGACAGCAAGGGCACAGTTAAGTCTCAGGCATGTGACCAGCATTTTCCTCAGGCTCCTTCTTACAAACCATGAAGGTGCCAACTTAAAAGGACTCAGCTCTGGAGACAGCCTCAGAAAGGAGGATGGCATCAGGGTTGCTGTTGGAAGTGAGTCATTTCAGAAACCCCTGGACCTTTGCCCTGTCAGAAGTAGATGGAGCCAACAAACTCAGTCTGTGTTGAATGATGGTTGGAAAAATAAAAGTGTTTTCCCTTCAAATAGTCCTGACAAAGTCTGGTGACAGCAGCACCTGAAGCTTCCTGCCCAGGCAGCAGGAAACAACAGTTGCAGGGTTGGGGAGGAGATCAAGAAATTCAGATCTATCTATTTATTGGCACAGATTATCCAAGTTTACAACAGTGCAATGAAAATATCTCCCCAAAACACTGTGTGTTGTGAAGATTTCTCACTGGAAGTTTGAACAGTATTTGAATGAGAAAATAAACAAACAGAAGATGCAGATTTGGGGATTTTCCTTCACAGTATTTTGTGCTGCTGCTGTAGCAACACCCATGGCATCAGCAATTACCATTTCATTCTCATCTCATTCTAAAATAAGTATATTATTTCTACAGCAGTAGAAACTGTAACGGAATTAATTTGGGTATTAACAGTGTGTATAGATGTCCTTGACAGCAATTAAAGGTTTCTTCCTATTATTCACCAGTACATTTACCTTCTATCAAGCAATCAGAATCAGAAAATGAAAGCTACAGCACTGCTGCACACAGTAACTCTTCTATCTATCCCTTGTCATACCCTCATGGGGTGGGATATCTCAGCACACAACTGGAATGATGATGAACCTTGAAAACAAAAGTTCCTGTCAGGAGATAGACTAAGTCTTGCTATGAGTTATCCCTGAACTCAGACTGCTTTACTAGGAAAGCAGGAGGAAGTCTGAGAAAAAAGGTATTTTGAGTTAAGATGAAATGGTTTTGATGGTGTCACAGAAGTGTAGCAGATCCAGAGGAGGACATGAAAATGATCACGGGGCTGGAGCTGCTCTGCTAGGAGGATAGGCTGAGGGAGCTGGGGGTGTGCAGCCTGGAGAGGAGAAGGCTCCAGGCAGACCTAACAGCAGCCTGCCAAGACCTGAAGGGGCTGCAAACAGGTTGCAGAGGGACTGTTTGCAAAGGCCTGCAGGGACAGGATGAGGGCAGTGGTTTGAAATGAGAGCAGAGCAGATTGAGCTTGGATGTGAGGAACAAGTTGTGCAGCAGGAGGCTGCTGAGACACTGCCACAGGTTGCCCAGAGAGGTGATTGAGGCCCCATGGTTGGAGAAGGCTCTGGGCAACCTGATCTAGTGGAGGATGTCCCTGCTGAGTGCAGGGGGTTGGAGGTCCCTTCCAACCCAAACCATTGCATGATTCTATGTTATCAGGAGCCTTTTTTCTTCCTTCAGCTCAAGTTACAGTAACTGAACTTAGCTCTGCTAACTTAATAACCAAAAGATGGCACACTTCATGAAGCCTTTAATACAAATCAAAACAACACAAAAAAGGGCAAGTAAATAAGCAACAAACCACTAATGGCAATTCTCCAGTGGCTATGTCACACAATCATAGAACTGTTTTGGCTGGAAAAGGCCAAACCCTCAACCCAAGCCCACCATGGCCATTAGAACACATCCCAAAGGGCCACATCCACACCTTTCTTGAACACTTCCAGGGATGGTGACTCCACCACATCTCTGAGCAGGGAAGGAGACTGGGATGTGGAAACACATCCAGGACAGAACTGGGATGAATCCAGGTGGGTGAGAGAAGGTGGTCAGCTCCTTGTAGCTGCTACCTACTCGAGAGGCTACTAAAGACACTCCTGTCATGGCACATCACTGGTGAGGACCTCCAGTAGCAGATGGTTGGCAAAGCAGAGTGTTGCTGCCTCTCCTGTACTTGTGAGGTCCCTCCAGCGCTGGCAGGACCACAGCTGCTCCTCTTCTTCCAGCCCATACTGCACATGCCAGGAGACCTAGCAGCAACTAGGAGCTGCCCAAGTGCCCCCCCCCAGCCTGGTGGTGCTGTGAGGCTGGACTTGTAGTAGGAGGAATCCCAGCAGCAGAGGCAATCATCAGGTCTTCAATGACACCTCGAGCAGAAGCAGAGGCAGTGTGTGGCTTAGAAGAGCACAACAGGTTAAAAGTAACTCCACCACCCAGAGGTGATTCAAGCATCCAGCAGGCAGGAAAGATGCCCTGCAGTGCCAACCCTGCCTGCTCACACACAGCCATTTACTGCCCTTTCTTCTGGCAATCACAATCCTGCACTACCACCTTGTCTGGGCTCCAACGTGACCTGGAGAGCAAAGCTGCTCCCTACCTCTTCCTCTTTCAGGATCCATCACCATCATAGGCTGAAGAATTCCACAAGTTTTCACAGGACCATTTCCTGGGAACTGATTTTTGTTGGCCAGGAGCAAACTGATACTAAAGGAAACTTTCTCTTTCTCAAAGAAGGGTGAAAAGAAAAAAAAAATAGTGGAGGGGAAAACCCTGTGAAGAGTTGGTAGCAGCTCCTCACATCATAAAACATACCTGTCCTTACTTGAGTTTACAACATCTGCTTTTCAGAAACAAAAGCAGACACTTAGTGAGCAGCCTGTAACTGTGCCTGGTCTGTTCCTTTGGCAGGAACTGAACAAGCTTCTGTTTCAACCATCATTTTCCTCCTCTTTCTCTGCAGCAGTTCCTCACAACCTCCCTAACACACAAAGCAAAGCTGATGATTGGGTCTGAAATTTCAGTTCTGCAAATCTCTTGGTCCCATACATCTGGCTACAGGTTTAACTTCAGGAAACAAAGCAACAACAATAACTAAACCCTTAAACAACCACAAAGTTTTTGCCCTCAGGTCCACCAGAGAGTGCAGAAGCATGCACTGACACTCTGCCCTGCAGGCACACCTGGGAGCCTCACAGCTGCAGCAGAGGTCACACAGCACCAAGCTAAACAAACATAAGGTCCAGCCCAGGTCCTTAGAGTTGTGCCCAGCTTAACCTTTTCCTGAGCAGTGAGATACTGGAAGAGCAGCCCCAGCTGGGAAGGGACCTACAGGACCCTAGACAACCTCTCCTCCCTCTCCTGCTAGGATGGCTGCACAGGCAAACCTCTCCTGTCCAGAGCTGAGCAGCCTGGCAGCCCCTGCACATCCCCAGTAACAACCCCTTGGCTGCCCCATCCAAACACGGGTCAGGAAGGGAGGGTCCCCAGATTGCTTCCCACTCTGCACTCCACGAATTGCAGTTACTCCACTGCAATCTCTTCTCCAGCAGAGGAGACAGGAGCAGGTTTCCAAAGCCTCTCAAGCAGAGGCAGTTCCCTGGGACGTCTCCTTCCCTTCTCCCAGCTCACGCAGATGCTCTTTGGCTTCTCTCTGTTGGCAATTTCTGCTGCGCCTCCCATTCTGCCACCCCACAGCAGGCAAAGCAGTGTCACCAAAAGAGAATTTCTCAGCAAGATGGGGTTTAAGACCTGTGGGGCCCTGTGTTCTTTAGCAAGTATGTTGTTGTGGGAGAGAAAAAAAGCACAGTTCAGAGCAATCCCTTCTTTTCCCCCCACCTAGCCATGGGCTGACTGGGTTCAGACTCACCCACAGCAGTCACACATCCTGCTCCTAAGAAGTGGGATTCTTCATATTGGGTCCCAGAGCAGCCACACCAGGTACCCTGTGAAGCTGTCAGAGAACCAGAGAGTCCTTTCAGTTGGAAAAGACCAACGAGAGCACAGAGCCCCACCAGAGCACAGAGCCCCACCATTCTCTAACTCTCCCAAGGCTGGGGCTAAGCCATAGCCCTCAGCACACCTCTGCCTCTCAGAAACACCTCCAGGAACGAGGATTCAACCACCTCCCTGGGCAAATTATTTGACCATGCTTTCAGTGAAGAAGTTTCCCCTAATACCCAAGCTAAACCTCCCCTGCTGCAACTCGAGGCCATTTCCTCTTGTCCTACCACAACCTCCTTTCAGCAGCAGCCCCCAGAAGGCTCCATTTCCCAAATTCCATCCCAACACCAATCTTCACGCACACCAACTACAACACATCTGCACACTTCTACATGAGACTGTCACAATCGATTTGGCCTTCAAGCAGAGGGCTGAGCCCAGGAGGCAGCAGAATGAGCACAGATCACACTTTCACAACACAACAGGCAAACTCTTTTTGGCTCAAAAGAGCAGGAACTCAGAATCAGTACTCTCACAGATTAAAGCAGCTGGCCTCAGGGAAGGTTTGCTGGTTTGCAGTGCTCAATCACCAGCTAAACATCTGGACTGGCATCTGAACCACAGGAAGCTTACCCAGGACTGCTCCAGCATACAATCACAGAATGGTCTGGGTCAGAAGGGACCCCCAAAGGTCATTCAATCCAACCCCCTCTGCAGCCAGCAGAGACATCCTCAACCAGACCAGGCTGCCCAGGGCCCTGTCCAGCCTCATCTTGGGTATCTCCAGGGATGGGGACCCAATCACCTCCCTGGGCAACCTGCTGCAGTGTTCTACCATCCTCACAGTAAAGAGCTCATTCCTAATATCCAACCTAAATCTGCAATTCTTGCCCATGAGGTTGTTGAGGCATTGCAGCGGGTTGCCCAGAGAAGCTGTGGAGGTTCCATTCCTGGAAGTGTTCAAAGGCAGGTTGGCTGGAGGTTTGAGCAAGATGGGTTGGTAGGAGGTGTCCCTGCCTGTGGCAAGGGGTTGGAACTAGATGATCTTTAAGGTCCTTTCCAACCCAAAGCACTCCATGAAATGCTGGCTGTGAGAACACCCTGATGCCTGGCTGGGAGAAGGATGAGAAGAGATTTAGCTGCACATTTCTAAGCAAACACGACCTCAAAAGATTTCAGCAGAGTTGCATTTGCTGAAGAGGCATGGCAGAGCCCAGCCATCTGCTCAGCCTTAATGAAGACACAAGTGTAGCTGTCAGCAGTGCATCACTACTGCCTAATTCAATCAGGTGTGACAATGATAAAGCAATAGCAAGATCCAAGCCCCAAAGCATCCCTGAGGCTCAGTTATCCTCCTACGCTCCTGGAAAGGTCTGAGTAAGATGCAGTGGAAATCTGCTCTGAGTATGAGGCAGTTGTTTGGACACAACTGCAATGCCAGCTACACACTGCTCTGACACTGACAACAGTGCCAGCAACCAGAGGCACAAAGCCAACTGGAGGAGGTTCAACAAGTGCTGGCTCCTGCACTGGGGTCAAAACAACCCCATCCAACACTACAGGCTTGGGGCACAGCAACTGGAAAGCTGCCTGGCAGAAAGGGACCTGGGGGTGCTGGGTGACAGACATCTGAACATGAGCCAGCAGAGTGCCCAGCTGGCCAAGAAGGCAGCAGCAGCCTGGCCAGGATCAGCAATAGTGTGGCAAGCAGGAGCAGGGCAGGCATTGTGCCCCTTGAACGTGGCATTGGTGAGGATACACCTTGAATGCTTGGCTCAGTTTTGGGCTCCTCGCTCCAAGAAGGACATTGAGGTGCTGGAGCAGATCCAGAGAAGGGCAACAAAGCTGGTGAAGGGTCTGGAGAACAGGGGTGGGGAAGAGTAGCTGAGGGAGCTGGGGGTGTTTAGCCTGGAGAAAAGGAGGCTGAGGTTGGAGCCAGGTGAGGGTTGGTCTCTTCTCCCTAGTAACAAGTGACAGGACAAGAGGAAAACGGCCTCAAGTTGCACCAGGGGAGGTTTGGGTTGGAGATTAGGAGAAAGTTCTTGACTGAAAGCATGGTCAAGCATGGAATAGCTTACCCAGGGAGGTGGTGGAGTCACCATCCCTGGCAGTGTCCAAGAAACATGTGGACGTGGCCCTCTGGTCCCTCCCTGGGGACCCTGCTCTGATTAGCAGAAGAAAGCCTTTTCCCAGAGCTTGCCAGACTCTGCTGAAGCTCATTTTTTATCCCACTCCCAAATTGATTGAAAAGCAGCTTTTGGTAGGGCAGTAGTGACTGTGCAGGATGATGCCTCTCATCACAATGACAGCTCCCAGCTTCCTCTCCCAATAACCACAAAAANNNNTGAGAACTAACTCCTAAAATGTCACAGGATGCTTCTGTCCAACACCAGAGCTACTAACAATACCCCAGGACCTGGGAGTGTATTTTGCTTCCCTTACAAAGGGACTCAGTGGCAAATCTGGGAGCCTTAAGAACATCACACTTTAAACCTGTCTCCTGCCTAACTTTTGCCCCAAGTGCCTGATAAATATGGGTTTACAATTCAGATGCAGATTGAGATTCACATTTTCACCTTCCCACTTGGGTGAGAAACTGACTTTTAAGTGATCTATTTATTGCAGGTTGAGCTCTGCCTCTTCTCCCTCCCACTTCAGCGAGAAGTTAATTTTTCAAGTGATTTGTTTGTGTTACCAGCAACCTACCACTTTGCTGTTCTGGAACTAGGTTTTATGGTTTGCTACAAAGAGAAAACAAACCAACTCCCCCCACCCTGAGGTGATAAAGGGGCAGTGGTGCTCAACCTTCAGTATTATGCAGGTCAAGAAGAGCCTGATTTGTTTGGCAGGGAATTTACAGCAGGTCTAACAGAGAGTTCAAGTGAAGGTCAATACTGATTTCAGACCCTGCATGTTCTAACACAAAAGGAGATTCACCCTTGTAAAAATACATATATCAACAAACAGAAAATCAAAACATTGAAGGCAAGAGTGGCAAAGAAGGTAGCACTGTCTTTTGGTGGTCTGTCACCTCCTAATCCTGGAGATGTGACATAGACACCAGACCAAGTCACCACTGGGCATAAAATGGTAGGGGTTGGAAAGGACCTTTGGAGATCATCCTCTGCCAAAGCAGGTTCATCTAAAGAAGGTCACACAGGAACATATCCAGGTGGCTTTGGAATGACTCCAGAGATGGAGACTCCACAGCCTCTCTGGGCAGCCATAAAGAAGCTCCTCCTCGTGTTTAAATGGAACTTCTCGCGTTGCAGCTTGTGCCTGTTGTCCCCTGTCCTGCCACTGGGCACCACTGAACAAAGCCTGGTCCCATTCCCCTGGCACCTGCCCTTTGAGCATTGATCAGCATTGTTGGGATCCTCCCTCAGCCTCATTTCTGTTACATTTCGTTCCAGCCAAGCCTCTCAAACCTCTTTCACAAAGTTTCTCAAGCCTAGTGGCAGAGGAAAACCCAGAGAGCCTGCGTACAGCCTGGCTGTATCTGCAGGCTGCCATGCACACACACACAGTAGCTTAAATCTTTTTTTTTTTTGAGCCAATTTACAGTGGAATTTCATTACAGTATGACCTGTAGGAGCTCAGTGCACTGCAGGCATTGTTCAACAAGCTCAGGCCAAGCCACATTTCCAATTTCCAAGA
This sequence comes from Eubucco bourcierii, assembly GCA_013396675.1. NCBI lineage: Eukaryota > Metazoa > Chordata > Aves > Piciformes > Ramphastidae > Eubucco > Eubucco bourcierii. Next base: position 336,632 of record VWZE01025431.1, on the reverse strand, counting down.
GGAAGGGTGGTGGCCTATACCAAGTTGTAAAGGAAACCACTCATAGGGTTATTTCAATACTCTTGCTAAAAACAGCCCCCTGGAATTATAGGAGCCTCTTCCTCATCCTGCTCAGAACAATTGGGAAGTTACAGATCCCTCACCATACATTAATTTTATAGATTAAATATATATATATATATAATTCATGGACACCCAAGGAAAATGAATCACAGTTCTGGCTCATGGAATTGCTCACTGCTCTGATTTCGCTGGTGGAAAGAGTGTCCCAAACCCCACAACAAGTACCCCAAAACTGAACCCAGGGCTCACCTGTGCCAAGTGCAGTGGGACAAGCCTCTCCCTGCCCAAGCCCTGCACTAAAGCCAGCAAGGCAGTGCACTGTGTTAGCTGCACTTGGACCGGCACGGGGTGAACAAAAACAAGCAGGGGGGAGTAAACTATTTCTAGGTGTAAAGAATGGATTGTGCCACACAACAAAGCAGCAAATACTGCACCAGCAAGCACTACAAAGCCAATCTTGCTCCCCTCTCTGCACCTGATCCCTCAGTAAACAGACAGCAATCAATGTGTGCCTTCAACTAACTCCGACAAAGGACTTCCAAAGGCTTCCAGATCCAAGTTACTGCCTGTAGAAGGTCTGCTCTTGATCTGTGTTTCAGAAGGACACTGATTTTTCACTAAGGCATCACACTGCCCAAGCAGGATACTGGGAGCAGTGTGCCAGGCAACAAGCTCAGTGGGCAGATGACTCTGCAGACACCCAGACTGAAGGTTCACTCCATGCAGGATCAGCACAAACCTGCATTAGCTACAATTAACCCAGGAGAGAGAAGAGGATTCACTCCCAGCTTCCACTGATTCTCTCTCTGGCAGCTTATTCCTGCTTTGCAGAAAGTCCAGGAATTGAGACTAGTGGCACTGACTTCTCAGGAAGCAGACCACTCATGCAGCTCCTCTCCTTATGGCTCAGCTTTCTGCATCACAACATAGAAGACAAACCCACAACTCTAAAGCTCAACCAAAACCAGGTCTCAGCAACAGAAAACTTGATAAATTACAGGCCCTTTGGCATATCTTGGCTTAATGCAGGAAGCATGAAAGTCAATTCCTAAAAAAAAAAACAAAAACCAACCCTGAAGTAAACATTCTGTGGCTCAGAAGTGACTTCACTCTCTTTTGCCCACAGTGAAACGGGAAAGGGAGAAATTTGGAAAAGGTTACATTTGGCTGTGAGCACACACCAGAACCCTAAAGCAGCTTTACAAAGCACCTACCAAAGACCCAACAGCAAAGCTCTGAAGCCACACAAGCTAGTTAACACCTGGCAATCCAGTGCTGGTTTTCAACAGCTCCAGCAGAGCACTGCTAGGACTTGTAAGCCTACCCATAGGTAAATGAGGAGCAAGTCCTTGCACTCCATGACACCTACCTCCGAATGCACCTCCTGCTTGCTCCTACGCAGCTGCCGGCAGAAAGTTGTTTACTCCTGGGGGTAGGTACTGAATGGCAGCACTTTCCTCAGCAGTTCGAAGTTGAAAGGCACACAGCTGGTCCTAATATGTTCCAACCTTCATAGCAGATCAGTCTCTATCTCTGACAGGTGTGCTCAATTGTGCCAGTGGCCTCCAGCTGGGAATGTTCAGAGTTCACCAGCACCACCACTACCTGCAGACTACCACTTGGCATTCCATTTTTGTGGTACTTTTCCTCCTGCTTTCTGACCTGGTTTGACAGGAACCCTCCCAGTACTTCCATTTTAGAAAGAACACAGTAACAGGACACTGTCAGGAGTAGGGGGACAGGCTTTGCTCACTTGCACCCCTGGGATAGGACAAGGAGCAATGGATGGAAGCTGCAGCACAGGAAGTTCCAGCTCAACACAAGGGGGAACTTCTTGACTGTAAGGGCCCCAGAGCACTGGCACAGGCTGCCCAGAGAGGTTGTGGAGTCTCCTTCTCTGGAGCCTTTCAAGGTCTGTCTGGATGTGTTCCTGTGTGACCTGAGCTAGATTGTCTGGTCCTGCTCTGGCAGGGAGGTTGGACTCGATGATCTCTTTAGAGTCCCTTCCAACCCCTGAGATCCTGTGAGCCTGTGAACAGCTGGGCTCTGTTCTGCATCCACAATCACACCTTAACCTTTCCTTTCAGCTCTGAGGTGAAGGACATGAGAGTGCTGGTGGACAAAAAAAGTTCACCCTATGCCAGCAATGTGCTCTCAGGGACAATAAGGCAAATAGCACCCTTGGGTGTCTGAAGAAGAGTGTCACCAGCAGGCTGAGGGAGGTTCTGCTCCCCTTCTACTCTGCCCTGTTGAGGCCACAGTCGGAGTATTGTGTCCAGTTCTGGGTTTCCCCAATTCAAGGACAGGGAACTGCTAGAGAGAGTCCAGCACAGAGCCACCAAGACGATGAGGGGACTGGCATGACTGCCTTAGGAGGAAAGGCAGAGGGAGTTGGGGCTGTTCAGATGCAGGAGGCTGAGGGGGGTTCTCGTTGATGCTGATCAACAGCTAAAAAGCAAGTGACAGGAGGATGCAGCCAGACTCTGCCCAGCTGTGTGCAGTGACAGGCCAGGGGCAGCTCCACATCAGCCTACATACGACCTACTCTAGCTGGTGCTGCTCCGGCAGGGCTGTTGGACTGGAGGATCTTTCCAGGTCCCTTCCAAGCCCTGACATTCTGTGATTCCGACCTGTCCTGGTGGGAGGCGTCCCTGCTCACGGGGGAGGGTTGGAACTAGATGATCTTTGAGGTCCCTTCCAACCTAAACCGTTCTGTGATTCTAGGATAAGGAAAAAAACCTTCCCTTTGAGGGTGGCAGAGCCCTGAACTAAGCTGCCCAGAGAAGCTGTCGAGACTCCATCGCCGCAGACATTCAAACCCACCTGGACGTGTCCCTGCACGATTTGCCGTGGGTGGCCCTGCTCTGGCAGGGGGTTCGGACTCGCTGGCCCTCAGAGCTCTCTTACAAACCGCACCGTGCCGGGCTTCTGGGACCTGGCAGCAGCCGGGAGGGAGCTCCCCGGGCAGCAGCAGGCCCAGCTCGGGTCGAGCTGTGGCACAAGCTGGGCAACGTTTTAGCTGCTCTCCGTCTGATCCTAACGGGGCCAGACTGACTCTATTTGAACGCACCCCGAGGCCTTCCGGGCGCCCCGCTGCGCCGTCCTCTCCCTTAGCCCCGTACCTTCCTGAGGGCCGCCCGCAGCTCGCCGTGCTGCGGCGCCTCACCGCCGTCCCGCCTTCCCGCGCTGAGCCCGCGCGCCGCCAGCCAGCGCAGGCAGCGCCTGCCGCCGCGCAGCGCCATGGCTCTGCTCCGTCCCGCCGGGCCGCGGCCTACGCCGCCGAACTTTAACCCCCCGGTCACGGTCGCCCCGGTAGGGCCCCGTCCCGCCCCGTCCCTCCTCCCGCTCCTCTGCCTTGCAGGAGGTCACGGCAGGCTCTCGGATTACAGCCTTGCTCTAAAGCAAACGAACGGGTGGCGACGCCGGCCGCCGCCGAGCCGGGGAAAGCCGTGCCCCCGCCGCCGCAGGGTGTGCGGGGCGAGCCGTCCCTGCCGAGCGAGCGACGCGGATCTGGGCTGCTTTAGGGCTGGCTTCTTTATTTTTGTGAGAATGAGACAACAGCAAGAAGGGCAGAAATCCGCTCCGGTGCCCGTTCAGCAAGGAGCGGCGGCAGCACGCTAACGACTCCCTAAGGGCTCAACAAGTGTCTGCTCCGGCGGCAGGCGCTGCCTGCTTTCTCCTAAGCGATGACGCAGCCTCCCTTCTCCTTAAAGGGGTTCTTGTCCTCGGGAACCCCCTTCACCAGCGGGTCCTCGCCCGACCGCTCCTCGATATAATTCTTGATCTCTTCGGAGCACTTGGACACCTGGAGGGAAAGGACAAAGCGGCTGCGTTACACCGTGCACCGCACAACAGCGAAGCAGGGAACTCGCATCCTTCTCCCCCTTCCTTACCAATCCCATCCCAAACATCTGCCCAGAGAGGCAGCGCTCAGCATGGGCAGGCTCAGTTTCCTTCCACTTTTTTCACAGATCTGCAGGTATCACCAGCAATGTGCTTGCTGCTTGGAGCTGCAGTTGCTGCAGAGTTAAGCCCGATGGGTTTTAATTAGCTAATTACCTAAACTTTGCTAAAAGAAAAAAAAAAAAAAAGTAATTTCTTTTTAAAGCTACTTTTATTCGGCTGCAGAACGCTCACCTCCAGCAGCAGCATGAGTTGTGGTCAATGGGTTCAAGATTATTTTCAGTTTGAAAATATTTAGGACTTTTAAGTGTTTTTGCCAAACAGAACGTTCAGCAATGTTTGGTTTGGTTTTTGGGGTTTTTTTTCAGAGGTAGCACAAATTGTCACCTCTCTGTTCTGCAACAGCAAACATGCATCCTGAATGGCAGTGAAGACCTGGCTCTGGAGACAATTTACTTGCAGGTTACCTGGGGTTATTTTGAATGATGGTTAACAAACCAAGACTTCTATGTTAGGAGAGAATACCATGCATCATACTCTGAAAACTGCCACTGATGTTGGTAAGCCTGCATGGAACTAAGGAGAAGGAAAAAGAAAGGAGAAGGAGAAAGGGAAGTGGAAAGAATGAGTTCAGTTGGTGTCCAGACCAAGAACACATGCAGCACATGTAGTAAGTGTCTGCAGAACCTGGGGATGCACAAACAAATCCCACCAGCCCTAGAAGATCCTTGGCCATGCACCTGTTGTTTCCCTTCCCGTGTCAGCAGAAGCTTGTCCTTCAGCTGGAATATCTGATGTGCCTGAGGACATGCTCCTAGCTCAGTCCCCACCTCCTTCCTCCCCACCAGCAAAATTCCTGAGGATCTGCAGCAGTGCAGAGTCAGCAGCAGGAGGCAGCTGTTGGCCAGGCCACCAGATGTATTTTATCATAAGGGCCCTGCCCTTCTTTATGAAGCCTATTTTACTCCATAGCCACAATTGTGACCAGAGACCAAGTGAATTGACCTGCTGTAGCACAGACCAAGAGCATGGCCTGTGCAAAATTAAGCTTTAAGCCTTAAGAACTCAGAGTTAATTCCCAACTAACCACTGCGTAAAGTTAAGTTGTAACTACCTCTAGCTGCCTTCTAGCAAAAAAGAATTGAGACCTACAAAGCCCATTACACAAACCTTACTCTTCTGTGCCTCATAAACCCTTTCTCATTCAAGTTGTGGCACCTTACACCATGGTAAAATTGTGCTCCAGAGTATCTGAAGGAGCAAGGTTTGCTTCACTACAGCACTGCTGGGATCTTTTTCACATAGAATAAAAAATCTCTGCTTAAAAACATGTTCAGGTAGTGTTGTTGCTATTATAACCATTATTATAGTATTATGTTGTTATTATTTTTGTTGGGTTTTGTTGTTATCCTCAATGTTATTGTTGATATTATCCTTATTATTACTGATATTGACATTACTCCCTGAGGGATGATATAGGTTATCTACAAAGCTTTGATGTGGAGTCTTCAACGCTGCTGGGAGATTTAGACTAAACTGTAACACGTGAAGGGTGAATGTCAGGTGGATGCAGCCAGACCCTTCTCAGTGGTGCCCAGTGGCAGGACAAGGAGCAAAGGGTACAAACAGGAGGTTCTGTGTAAGCATATGGTAAAAAAAAAATCTTCCCTTGGAAGGTGGCAGCAACGGAACATGTTCAGAGAGGTCATGGAGTCTCCCATCTCTGGCGGCATTCAAAGCCATATGGATGCACTCCTGTGTGATTTCTCTGGGTGACCTTGCTCTAGCAGGGAGCTTGGACTAAATCATCTTGAGAGGTCCTTTCCAAACCCTCTCTGTGCTGCGATTCTATGGTCTACAATCACTGGTATCTGACAGCTGAAATATTAACTGGCTTTATCTCCTGGGCTCAACCCCTAGAATCATAGAACCACAGAATCACAGAATATAGAATGAGTTAGGGTTGGAAGGGACCACTAGGATCGTCTACTTCCAAACCCTAGACCTGCAATGGAGTTGGCATGACTAATGCCACAGATTCTCACATACAAGTGTATTTGAATCCAAACCAGAGCAGTTGATTTAGACACCGTTTGTTTTGCTGGCACGCAGAATAAAAAACAAAGAAACAAAAACCCCCAACTACAAAAAAAACCCCAAAACAAAACCGCGAGTTTCACCGCGGAGGAAGATGCGTTCCGCAGGTCTTTCATCCACATAAAGTTTGCAAAAACACCAGAACGTCACTGGCAGCGACTTCTCCGACTCGAATAGCTAAAACACAACGGTCCTGTCGGACAAGGCGGGACGGCTGATGGCGCTGTGCCAGCAGTCACGGGATCACAGAATGGTTTTGGTTGGGAAGGATCTGGCAGATCATGGAGTCCAACTATTCTCTGGCTCTGCCAAGGCTGGGGCTAAGCCATGTCCCTCCACATCTCTCTGCCTCTTGGAAACACCTCCAGGGATGGGGAATTCAACCCCCTCCCTGGGCAGCCTGTCCCAATCTTGCAGAACCTTTTCGGTGCCTCGGCTGCCGCCCGTTGCCCGCGCACCGCACGGCGCGGGGGGCCGGAGCAGCTGGGCCGGGGGGAGCGGCGTGCCGCAGGTCTTCTCCCGCAGCCCTGCCGGGTGCCGGTCGGACCGAGCCGGCCCCCAGGGGATCCCAACGCGTTTCACGGGGGTTAACCGAGCTCGACGCGCTCCCCCCTCGGCAGGCAAGGCTGTCTTGTGCTGGCGGCGGTACTGCAGGGACTCGCAAGGGAAAGAAAGCCGAAGGGTGGCAAACGCGCGGAGCAGCGGCAGACGGCGGCCCGGTGCAGCCGCTCTGGGCAGGGTCTCCCGGGGGCGAAGCTCCCCTTGGCCTCCGGCTCCACAGCCGCCCGCTCGGTGCAATGGCGTGCCCCGAAGGGGCCCGTCGATGCGCACTGCGGCCGTCCCAGCACGGCCGGGGCTCCCCGCGGAGCTGCTCCCGCAGACCTCGCTGCACTCCCGCCTGCGCCGGGCCCGCTCCGCTCCGGGCTGCCGTGCCCCTGCCCGCCCGACGTGCCCTTGGGCGCCCTGCCCAGGAGAGTAAGGGGATCCTCCTCGTTTCCAGCCCGGCAGAGCCCCGGGCCCCTCTCCGCGGCCACTCACCGGCTGCCTCTCCAGCTTCACTTCTTTACGGAGCTGCTCCACTTCCATTTTCAGTTTGTCCTTCTCGCTCAGATCCTCGATGTTGATGGCTGGCATCGTCTACACTGCCAGAGGAGGGAAGAAGGAGGACAAAAGGTTACCTCTGGGCAGCCGAGGCGTCGGGGCCGGAGCCCCCCGGGCGTTCGCGTAGCGGCGCTGCTGTGGGACGGCCGCCCCCGGCCCGCCCCCGGCTTCACTCACACGGTGCCGTCCGGGCTGTCCCGCTGCCCGGCGGCGGCCGCTTCCTCTCCGGCGCTCCTGGCACCCCTTTCCCGCCCTTTAAACCGTCACATTAATCCCCTCTAACCGGATTAAACCCCCGCTGCCAGGCCGCCGGGGCGTTGACGCGGGCACTGCCTGCACAGGGCGCCTCGCCCCGGGCCCCCGTGGGACAGGCGGTGGCAGCAGCGGGGACCTGCTGCGACCCTCCTTGTGCTGGTCGCACTCCTCCTTCCTTCTTCATCCCTGGCAGTTCTGGCCCAAGTGAGGTGTTTCTTCCCAGCCCCAGCTGACCCTCAGGGTGATGCTGTTCTGCCTGTGCCACCAGCACCCCTGGGCTCCCTACTCCTCTGCCGCAGCAGCTAAGGCAGCAGCAGGTAGTTTGCACAGGCACATTGCAGAAGTATTTGGTCATTGCAACTGTGAATGGACTGAACTCAAAACTAGAGGGGAAGGAACTAACTGCTCTTGGGTCAAGTGTCCAAGCAGGCTGCCAGCCCATCAATGGCTGGCATAACAGCTTTTTGTAGAATCAAAGGCTTGCATGGGTTGGAAAGGATCTGTGAACATCATCCAGTCCAACCCCCCTGCTAGAGCAGGATCACCCAGAGTAAATCACATAGGAATCCATCCAGGTGGGTTTGGGATGCCTCCAGAGAAGGAGGCTCCACAACCTTTCTGGGCAGCCCTGGTCCAGTGCTCTGCCACCCTCACAGTGAAAAATTTGTTCCTTACATTTAGGTGGAGCCTCCTGTGTTCCAGTCTGCAGCTCTGCACCTGAGGGCTGTTGTTGGGCCTGGCCTGCTGTAAGCGTCTCTGAAGTCATGGAGTTAGGGTGGGTGTTGAGGACGGAGCACTCCCTCTCAGAGAAGACACTAGGAGCTAGGAAATTATTCTCCTGACGCATATGCCTTCAAGATCTAGATCTCAAATCAGGTGCTGTGCTCTTTGGGACAGAGTGGTCCCTCCATGGGTGTTTGTACAGCACTTAGCATCCCTTATCCTAGCAGCTGCTTTCCTACAAAACCAGCAGAAGATGTAATGACCCTTTTCACTGAACAAATCTGCAGGCCATTAAAATGGGCCTGTATCATCCTATTTTCTGGCACTTCACTCTTTTTCACTCTTTCCAGCTGTGGCTTTTCCCCTCAGGACACTCCTTTCTCCCCCTCTGCTCACTCACCATGTGTAAGCAGCTGTCAGCTGTGAGATATCCATCTTTCTTCTCCAGCACTGCTCCTATAATGCTTTTGGTGTTTATATTTGTTTTATTTCAGCCACTTCACAAAAATCAGTTCCCCTTCCCCTCCCTCTGGCTTCTGGTATGCAATTTCAACACTCCCTTAATCTACATTGTCAGCTGCATCTCCAAACCCCACCAGCCGGTGCTTGGGGTAGTCAAAACAAGTGGAAGGAACTGGTTGTCCAGGGTCTCAGGATGCCAGTCTGCTGGTAGGGGCAGAAATACTGCAGCATGGAGAGGCAGAGACTGTGAGGTCTGCTGGTGGGAAGTGCAGGGTGAGGGAGTAAGCAGAGGATGGGCTCTGGTACTCCAGGTGAGTATAGTTAGGGTAGGAAGGACATTTGCATCTTGGTCGTGATAATGGAAACCCTGCAGCAGGGACCCACAGAGACCCTGCTGCCAGCTGTGTGCTGGCATGATGGCAGTTAGTAAAGAGTTTCTGCCACTCACTGTGTTAGTCACAGAATGGGAGGGGTTGGAAGGGACCTCTGGAGATCATCTAGCCCAGCCTCCCTGCCAAGGCAGTTTCACCTACAGCAGGTCACACAGGAACACGACCAGGCAGGTTTGGCTTGTCTCCACCACCTCCCTGGGCAGCCTGTTCCAGTGCTCTGTCACCCTTAAATTAAAGAAGTTCTTCCTCATCTTTAGATGGAACTTCTTATGTCCATGTTTGTGCCTGTCACTGGGCACCGCTGAAAAAACCCTGGCCCCATCCCCCTGACACCCACCCTTTAGGTATTGCTCAGCATTATTAACTTTTACTCTAGCTCCTACATTTTTACAGATGCTTCCCCAATCTAGGTGAGCATCTTTGCTGTTGCAGGCAAGGAGCAGCTGAACAAAGACTGCCCTGTGTTGCAGCCCTGATAGGATGAAATTGCATACCAGGAGTCACTGGTGGGATTGGTTCAGACTTTGTGTGTGTGCAGAGGACATGGAAAAGATGGAAAATGGTATCCACATGGCAGCATTCGTTTTGCTGCTGTTCTTTAATGCTGTTTTGATGACTTCCTTTGCAATTCCAGCAAACCCTGATGGAAACTAAAGGACCTGGATCTAGTCATATTAAAATCATCCGAGAGTTTCCTGGTGTTTCAGGGTGGCCTTCTGATTCTTTTTTCTGGGACCAGAATATGTCTGTTGCTTTTTTTGGTTGTTCTTTCCTTCCAGAGGGACACTATTATTAGAGTTATTACAGTAATTATTAGAGCTGCTGTGCTAGGTAAGCTGAACAAAACTCCTAAGAATCAGGGTTTCTAACAGTTGTAGGTGCAAGATTCTAAAACAGCAGATGTGACCCATGGTGGTGCCTCAGACTATCCCAGGTTTTGGGGGTTCTGTGTTACTAAAGCACTCATTTATCATTTGCCAGTTGGTGATTCTAGAACACAAAAGGAAGAGTGCTGAAAAAGAAGGGAGAGAGGTGCCCTTCAGATCCTCTCAGAAGCCGTGGAGGTGGGGTTGGAATTAAGTTTGCTCCTCTTTCTTGCCCTTACGACAAATACAATTATGTCAGGAAGCTAAGGTGTGATCCTCCGTGGCCTGAGAAGCAGAGAGGCCACAGGGAGAAAGTAAGTTCCTGCAATAACCAGGGTGCTATGAAGTGCCTCCTCTTTACAACCCAGACTGTAGCTTCTTCCCTGCAGGCCACGGATTTCCAGGGCTCTGTTTTCTAATCCCATGGAGGGCAGTGCCTGCCTGAAGGACTGGGGCCCAACACCCTTGCCCTAAAGAAGAACAGTAGATCAGATTAGCTTATCTATAGGAGAACGCCTAATTTCCAGACACTCTTATCTCTCACTGTATTCAGTCTGAAGTGAACACTAATTAAAGTAATGGCTCTGATGGATTAGAGAGGGAAAGTACGCTGCCTTCTCCTCACCCTGTCTTCCCCTAGTCATGCTGGACTGTCTGATGGAGTTAAAAACTGGAGAATGTATCAAGTCATTGATTCATAGGATCATTTTGGTTGGAAAAGACATCCAGGATCATCCAGTCCAACCATTCTCTAACCTTACCAAAGCTGGGGCTAAACCATAGCTCTCAGCATCACATCTCTGCCTCCTGGAAACACCTTTGGGGATGGGGATTCAACTATCTCCCTGGGCAGCCTGTTCGAGGGTTTGAAAACCCTTCAGTGGTGTCTTCTACTGTCCAACTTAAACCTCCTCTGGTGCAACTGGAGGCCATTTCTTCTTGTCCTGTCACTTGTTCCTAGGGAGAAAAGACCAACTGCCACCTGGCTCCAGCCTCCTTTCAGGGAGTTGCAGAGAGCCAGAAGGTCTCCCCTCAGCGTCCTGCAGGCTAAACAACTCCAGTACCCTCAGCTGAAGTCCAGCTCCTGGAGCCTGCCAGAGGTTTCGTCACTTCAGCCGCCGCAAGCCTCTGCCCGGAGCGTCCAAACGGGGAGCGGCCGCCGGGGAGGAGGGGTGTGGGGGGAGGACTTTCGCTAAGTGACCCGTCCCGGATCTGCGATCTGCCCGTGATTAACAGGAACCGCTCCGAGCATCATCTATGATCCCGTAATGTGGAAGGGGAGGGGACAGCCGTGGACCCCGGCCAGCTCCCCGCAGCCCCGCGGTACAGCCCTCCGCCCCAGCCCGACGGTGCGCCAGCCCCGGCAGCATCCCCTACCTCGTCCTGACCACAGATTTCCCCTCCCCTCCGACCCTTCCCCGGCGGCGGCGGTGCTGGGGGCTGCCCTCTGGGATCCAGGAGCAGCGCAGCCCGCGGCCGACCGGGTCAGCGGGGACCTG
>VWZE01025431.1:307865-325257 GCA_013396675.1 Eubucco bourcierii | reverse complement strand
CGGGGCCCTGCCGCTGCCCGGCTGAATCAGCCCTTCCCCTCCCACCACATGCGCAAGGAGGAGGCGGCCCGGGGAAGCCGCTGGCCGCATATAAAGCGCTGCCGTCGGGCCGGGCAGCGTCGCTCACGCCGGGGCTCCCGCTGCCGCCCGCCCGTCCTCCTTCCTCCGCTCCCGCCCGTCCGCCGTCGCGACATGGCCGCCGGGCGCCGGCTGCCGCTGTCCGCGCTGCTGCTGTCCGCGCTGCTGCTGCCGCCGGCCTGCGCCGCCCTGGCCCCGCGGACCCTCACAGGTAGGAGCCGGCGCTCGGCGGGACCCCGCGGGCGCCTGCGCTGGGCCGGGGCCGGGGCCGGCTGCATCTCTGCTGCCGAGGTGCCCTCAGCCCCGGGCGCTGGTGTTTCCCCGCAGAGAAGCAGCTGGGCTGCCTGCTGCCCCCCGACGAGGGACCCTGCCGGGCCCTGGTGCCGCGCTGGTACTACGACAGGTACACGCAGAGCTGCCAGGAGTTCACCTACGGGGGCTGCCACGGCAACGCCAACAACTTCCTCACCTTTGACGACTGCGAGAAGAGATGCTGGACCATCAAGAGTGAGTCCGGGGAGCAGCTTCTGCTCCTGCGTACGGGCTGACCCGATGGGGCCCCGGTTCCTCGGGGTGCGGCGGGAGTGGCAGGGAGCTGGAGGGGCCTGTGGGAGCATAGCGGGGAGGGGGGGTGGGGGTGTCTTCAACCCCACCCTTTCTGCCCCTCCTGCTTGGGGCAGCTTCGGTTTTATGCAAAGAAACCAGAGTGAGCTGCCTCGGAGTGGATGTGGAATTTAACCCGTACTATTTTAAGTGTCACTTTAGTATTAGAGCCGGTTGCTTAATGCATCGGATTCCTCTGATCAAACTTGGCAATCTTATCCCACTTTAAATGCAGGCAGTGGGACAAACTGGGGCTTGCCTGCAGCTGGAGTAAGATCGTTTTGTCTACACTGAGGACAGGGAGCCTGGAGAGTTGCTTTTACAGAAGATGAAATGATTTGTTTTTGCAGAAGTGCCCAAAATCTGCCGGCTGGAGGCTGATGGAGGACCTTGCAGGAGTCACCTAAGAAGATTTGCCTTTAACTTGAGCTCCATGAGGTGTGAGGAGTTCATCTACGGCGGCTGCTATGGAAATGCCAACAACTTCAGAGATTTGCAGTCTTGTGTGGACCACTGTCTGCCAGAGAAAAGTAATGTTTGTTCCAAGTTTTTAATAAAATAGATGGTTTGAACGTGACACGAAGATGATATTTCATTTGCTGCTTTCCTCTGGATTGCCTGGACAGTGGTAGCTTGGAAGACTTTCTGTGGAGCATATGTTCGTTGTCTGCATCATGTTGTCACTTGTCTCAGCTGCTTAGTTGAAAGAGCAAAGATGCTGTTGAGTCTTAGTTTAATTTTGTGACCTTCAAACTGCCCAGGGCTACACCCAAATGATCTCTTGACTTCTAGACAGCTGTACCTGTGGCATCTGGAGGGAGATAAGGCTGGAGACCTATCCTGGGGCAGGTTCATGGTGGCAGTCATGTTTGGGGCAGTGGTACTGAAGCGTGTAGCAGAAGTGTCTAACACTGAGGCCTGAGACGGTGCTAGGTGGCTTGAGCAGCTCAACTTCTGATACAAGTTTTCTGCCTGCCCTGACTCTGCAGTGTCTCTGCATATGAGCTTTGAAGAAGAGAGGTGGTAATTAAGAGCAGGTGACTACAGCTAAGTGTTGACATAAACACCAGATTAATATCCAAAGCAAGACTTGAAGAACAGAGATGGACCAGAACCTATAAAAGCTGTCAGAGCCTGAGATTTATTAGTGCTTGAGGAAACAGTTACTTTTGGCCGGTGGCAGCTTGTCAGCCTCTCCTTAGCTCTGTGCTGAATTGTTTTCACTTTCTGTGTTGCACATCCATTGCGTTGATAGCTCTCCAGAAAGAAGAGTGAAGTTTTGGTGAGGCAAAATGAAATAGGATTCTTGTGAGGAAGTGGTGGAGTTTGTCTTTTTTGCTGCAGTGGGCAGGTTTGGCTGGCAAAATCACAAGAAGGGTAAACAGAAGTGTGCCTTTTCCTTCTACAGAGATCATTCCACTGGAATTGTTTTGTTCTGTGTCTATGTATCCATGGAGTAAGGCTTCTGGTCAGGCTGTGTAGGTCTCTCACCTGTCCTATGTGTGGCACCACGAATTGAGGAAAGCCAATGGATTTCACCTGTGGGGTTGAAATCCTGTTTCCTGTAACTGCCTGTTACTTTCTCAGATTCATAACTCCCAGGAATAAGATGTGGGAAGTTTTTGAATTCCTTAGTAACAGTCACATCAATCCAATGGGAGCAAGAGCTGTTTAGTCACATTTATTACAGGGTAAATTGTAAGCAGCCGGACAAAGAGATTACCTTCTGAGGACTGTGCATTACATTGATGTCATTCTTCTTTCTCTCTTTTTGACCTTTCTTTCCTCCTCCTTTTTATCCCAGCTGGTCCCTTGCTATGCTACAGCCCAAAGGATGAAGGTCTGTGCTCTTCCTCTGTGCCTCGCTATTACTACGACAGCAAGGCCAAGTCGTGCAAGGAGTTCAGATACAGTGGCTGCGGAGGGAATGCCAACAACTTTGTCACTGAAGCTGACTGCTACAACGTCTGCAGGAAAGGTGAGGAGTTCTGCTCAGTCACAAGCAGAGAGCCCAATCCAAATGGCAGTTAACAGCTGCTCACAGCCTTCTCTTGCTCACCTTGCTCTGCCGCAGGTTGTTGATACCTTTCGTGTTTTGGGTTTGGTGTTTTCAAAGGCAGAGAAGGGACTTTCTGCAAGGGCTGGTAGTGATAGGATTAGAAGGAATGGATTGAAGCTTGAGAAGGGGAGATTTAGACTGGAGATTAAAAAGTTGTTCTTTACAGTGAGGGTGGTGAGATGCTGGAACAGGTTGCCCAGGGAGATTGTGGATGTTCCTCCCTGGAGGTGTTCAAGGCCAGGTTAGATCAGGCCTTGGGCAAGCTGGGCTGGTGGGAGGTGAGGTTGGAACTAGATGATCTTTGAGGTCCCTCCCAACCCAAGCCATTCTATGAATCTATGACAAGGGAAAATCAGAACTAAATCCTTCTTCAAGGAGAGTGCAATGTGAGGAGGTTACAGTTATACTTTTTGAGTGAAGTATAGGGAAGGGCACCCAAAAAGGCTGATGAACTTACCAGAGCCCACAAGGAATCACTCTTTGAAGTGTCAAGTGCCAACATGAACGCTCATTAGGATCTCATTTCCTTCCAGATAGTTTTCAGCAGGAGTAAAGTGAGTTGTGAGATCAGTTTAGTTCTTTCCTTCATAGCTTTGGTATTCCCTGCTGCTTGGTCCCATTTCCCATTCCCATTGCTAAAGATTTCTGCTTCCTCACTTGTGCTGAGTCAACTGTTTCTCTGCCCATGAGGGGAAGGCTTGGGAATGCTAATTGATTTTTTTATATAATGGTTTTATTCAAATCAGCTACTGGCTGTGCTTGGAAGTCAAAACAGTTGAGCCTTTTCCTGCAGTCATATGTTCATTGCAGCTATTGGAAGTTTTAATACTCCAGCTTAATTAATTTGATATGTAAATCAAGGAGAGAAAAGCATAATTATATGTTGAAGCCCAAAGCACTCAGGAAGCAGGCACAGCACAGTATTTCAAACATTAATACCAATGGTGGGGGAAAGAAAAATTCTCCAGGCTGTATCTAGCATGGATATTGGCTTTGGGGAATAAAACAGAAGAGCCAACAAGCAGCTTGTTCTAAGCAAGGGGTATGCACGAGGTCCCAGTACTCTGGTATTTAAGAGTAGTCAGAAAACTTAAGTCAGGAGATGATTCTTGAGTTCTGGGCTAGAAATCAGGAGCTGAGGTAATGATTGCACCCTTGAGCACAGTCCTTAGAAGTAAAACTACTGCCTGGAAGTTAGTCATGATAGGAATATTTTTGTGGATGACAAGGCTGAGTGTGTCTCTGCCATTCTACTATTAGAAGTGAGTCTTTAATAGCTAAGTCTATCTGACACGCTTGTGATGATGTAACTTGCAATTATTACCACCTGGGAAATGGTAGGGCCAGGCTCCAGCAGTAAGTGTGCAGAGAGAGGAGGAAGGAAACTGCCTCTTGAGCATCTCAGCCCTGCCCACACCCAGCCAGCTCCAGCTGGGACCTCCCCTTCCTCACTCCTCTGTGGAAGCAGAAGGGCACAGTGCCCGTGTCCCAAGGAGAGCACAGGTAGCCTGATGGAAAGGGTTTGAAGCTTTTTTCACCAGCTTCTGCGTTTCACAATTCAGTAAGACTTGGCACCACCAAAGCCCATAGTTAAGGGCATCATTAGTGCTAATTAATGTTGTGCTATACATATTCATTTCTATAGCTTGGGAGTGTACAGCAATGTGAAGCAAATCTTTCAGGCGGCTTAAACCACTCCTCCTCCCATAATTCCCTCCCCAGCATCTTTCCTGTAACCTTTGGGAGTCTGAAGTTGAATTAATTTGACCTTCCCTTTGCAAACACACAACTGCTGTTAACGTTGATCGATGGCTTTTGGAGTGGAAAGGTTTCTGATTGATTCCATTACATAAAGTTCCTATTTGAAAAGAGACTCAATCTGTTGGAGTTGACAATGGAAGGGCTGAGAACTGAGCCCCGTGGGCTGGGGCATGAACAGCATGAAGAGAAAAAGTTTTCAGCCAGATTTGCAAAGTACTTTCTGAGCTGCATGGATGCATTTCAGGCTACCTTCATGAGCATTTCTGGGCATAACCCTGATGGTCCTGGCCCACTCTTCACCCAGGTCTGTGCAGCAAGCCAAATCATCTCACCTTGGCAAGCTGCTGGTTATATTTTGCACTTAGTCCACTGCTGTGCAGAGGAATGCAATAACAGTTCTTTTTGGGTTGTTCTTTGGTTTTTGTTTTTTTCAGCTAGAGCACTGTGTTTACTTCCATTCTGCTGTCACTGCAGGACAGCTAGAAAAGACTTTGATGCTTACTCAGGAAAAGAGCAGCAGAACAGGACTCTAGTGCCAAAGGTGGAGCCCTTACAGCCCGTGACAATAGGGTCTCCAGAGCACATTTTACAGTTCCTGCTATGTTTGTTGTTGTTGGATCAAATGCTTAAACAGCATAACACAGGGAGAAAAAGACCCAAGCCAAACAGAGTAGGAACAATTTTGTCATCTTGTTTCCCTAACTGCTTCATTTGTTTCCTTAGCAGGGAGCCAGAAGCCCAGACTCGGCAAGGCAGGCAGCACCTTCCGCAGAAGGATGGGGATCAAGCTGGTGAAAAAGCCTCAGAGCTCCCACCCCACGTCGTAAGGCTGCTGTGCACTTGGCTGTTTGGAACACCAGCACCTGGTCCCACTTCCCTCTTGTCTAAGGTAGTTTGCAGACAGTTTCTCACAGCAGTTCAGCTCTGCCTTTCAGAACTGCTTTTTATCTCCAACTCACTTTGTATAAGGAACTGCATTTAATAGAAGAGGAATGAGCCCACCCTTGGTTCTTCTGCTCTGCTGCCTTTGCAGCAGCACTTTGGCAAAGCCAAGTGTTGAGGTTTCCATGTTTTTATGGGGGAGTGTTAGTGCTGCTCTGGGAGAGTATTTCAGCTGCTCCTTAGTGCGACTAAGGAGATTACAAAGCTCAATCTGCACCATGGATGTTTTTTGTTGGCATCCTCTGCTTGCCAGGGAAAAGGACCCCCTGGAGGTTTACACACTTTGCAGTGCCACGTAAGCAGGTTGTCCTTCACAGTTATGCTCGCAGCTCAGCCTTTCTGGAGCTTGCATAGCAACAAAAGAAGCATAAACTTCACTCTGGCCCTTCCCACAAGGAAAAGTGGGGCTAGGCATACTTTGATAAACACACTGACAAAGGCAATGAATAAGCTAGGGAAGGATTCAAGTGGACAAAGTAGCTGTTACTTTTTCATGCTGTTTGAAATGCCTGCTGAGTTATACTCCAGGTCCTCCCGTGGCACAAACCAGCATCTGTGGCTTGATTTTAATGGAGCTGTGCTGGTTACATCTGCTGAGGATCTCGTGGGCAGCTGTGTTTGTGGTGACTGTTACAGCAGAAGCTTCTGCAGGTCTCCTGTAACCCCTCTTTGATGGCACTATTGTATTTCTTGTGACAGGTTATGCCTCTGATGATATTAAACCTCCTTTTTTGTATTTGAGCTGTGTCTGAATTTCATTTGATTTCACCTACACTGTTTTGCTAAACACCAACTCCTAAGTCATGTTAATAAAATAGTTTGGGGGAAAGGAAAAAAAAAAACCAACCCCCAAAACAAACAGAGGGGAGGTGGTTCTGTCATTATCCTGAATTAGTTGTGTACACCAATGTGTAATGGAACCTATTATTTACTGATTATGACTCGAGCAGAGTTTAGTTGGCTCTTCAAGAGTTTCCTTAATGCTGAGCTCTTTTATTTGAAGAAAGGCAGTAAATGACATTGATGTCATTCACCCCCAGCACTTTTTGTGGCTCAGCTGGCTCTCTCTAAAGAGCTGCTCTGCAAAGGCCTGCTTAGTTAAGCTGATGGCCTGCTGATGGCTCTCCTAGTTGATGTTGCACTATCGGCTCTGGAGAGCTGTTGTGTGGGTAGCAAGCAGGCTGCTTGCTCAAAATAATTTTTGCTTTCTAGAAAATTCCAGGTATGTGCCTTAGCCCAATTTCAGGGGGGAAACCTGGTGGGGAAAGTAGTGAGAATTTGTTTTCCTTACTGATTTTTCTTTCACTGCTGTATTTTCAGTTCAAGCAGTCAGCTGGGCTTGCTGTCCTTTTCCTACCACTCTATTTGTGGTTCCTGATGTCAAACCCCCTTTTTATTTAAGTGAATCTGTTGCTGAGTGCAGATGAATGAGCATGCTGCATGACAGAACACTGCAGGCAACTAGTGTCACAGTCTTGAGTTTGTGCCATGGCAAAGCTCTGCTGGCAAGCAGCCTTCTCTAACCCTCCTGGGCACCCATGGACACTGCCTGTCCCTTCCCTAAGGCTGTGAATTTTGGCCATGCTGCTTAGAGCAGCAGCCCAGAGTGTCCCACCAGAGTGAAGAAGCAGGGGAGGATCACCTCCTACAACCTGCTGGCCAGCTCTTGAGCTGCTCTAATATCTCTCCAGACCTCTGTGGCTTTGACTAAAATAATTCTCTATCATCTCAGCGTTTTCTCTGACTCATGCCTGACTTCCTTTTCAGTTTGCTGATGAAAGAACAGTGGCCCAAGGTTGGCTCCACTGTTAGCACTTTGCCCTGTTGAAAATGAATACAGCCCATACCAGCCTGCAAATTAACTTTTATTATAGTAGCCAGTGTCCAGCAGCTGGTTTTGTGTGTCACAGGACAAATTTCTACTGCACAGGAGGGAAGCTGTGATTATAATCAATTGGGTTCTTGTCATGCACAGGCAAAGTGCCACTGAAACTCCTGCCTGGTTTTGTGCATGGGACAGTCACAGATTGAACTTCATGACTGATTTTTAACTTTCCATTGCAACCCATCCCTCAGGTTATGTTCTTAGTGGCATCTTGTAAAGAATTGTATCAAAATCTCTCAAAATCAAAGTCTGCTCTGATTCTTCACCCCCAGCCTGTGGCAACATTCAGGAATTTGCTTGAAGTATTTCCAGAGTAAGAGAGTAGCTTAATCTTTATATTTCAGTGAAATTTTAAGTATCAAAAAGATAAGGGGAAAAAAGAAAGTTTTGGTTTTTTTTAAAAAAAAAAAAAAAACACAGAGGGAAAAATTTTAAAAAAAAAAAAANTAAAAAAAAAAAAAAAGAGAGGTAAAAGGGAGGAAAAAAGTAAGAAAAAAGGAGAAAAGGGGAAAAGGGAAAAAAGTAAAAGAAAAGAAGGGGAAAGGTAAAAGGGGAAAAGAATAAAAGAAAAAAGAGGAAAAGCAGGGGGAAAGGAAGAGAAAAGGAAAAGGAAAAGGGGGGAAGGAAGAGAAAAGGAAGAGAAAAGTAAAAAGAAAAGGGGGAAAGGGAAGAAAAAAGTAGAAGGGAAAGGGGAAAAAAGGAAGAAAAAAGTAAAAGGGGAAATGTAAAAGGTGAAGGAAAGGAAAAAAGTAAAAGAAAAATGGGGAAAAGGAAGAAAAAAGGGGGAAGGGTAAAAGGGGAAAAAAGAAAAGGGGGAAATGTAAAAAAAAAGGGGGAGAAAGGTGAAAGGGGGAAAGGAAAAAAGTAAAAGGGAAAAAATAAAGGGAAAGGTAAAAGGGGAAATGTTTGTTAAAAAGGAGGCAAGGGTAAAAGGGGAAAGAAAGGAAAAAAAGTAAAAAAATGGAGAAAAGGTAATAGGGGGGAAATGAAGAAAAAAAGTCATAGAAATAAAGGAAAATGTAGGAAAATTTAATTGGCTGTTACTGAGATTCTATATATGTTATTGATATATATAAATGATGGCAAGGCAAATGTCACCACATCTCATTTTAACAGTCATTTGGCCCAATAAATGCCTTTTTCACACACAATTCCTTACCTCAGGAGTAAGATGACAATGAGGTCAGCTTGTATCCCTGGAGCTGGATTTCTGACTGCCAGAAGTATCTTCTGTTCCTTCTCATCAGCTGGGGAGGGAGCTGGAAAAGAAGCAGCATTCCATTTTTAAAAGTAATTTTTCAGACAAATTAACCACTGAAATAAAAGGGGGAAAAAAAATCACTGAACTTGGATCTCAGCTTAGTCTCTGCAGCAACCTGGAAGGAGGTTGGAGCCAGGTGGGGGTTGGTGTCTACTCCCTAGTGACAAGGAAATGGCCTCAAGTTGCACCAGGGGAGGTTTAGGTTGGAGATTAGAAGAAAATTCTTGACTGAAAGGGCTCTCAAAGCCTGGCACAGGCTGCCCAGAGAGGTAGTTGAATTCCCATTCCCACAAGAGGCAGAGATGCGGTGCTGAGGGCCATGGTTTAGCCCCAGCTTTGGCAGAGTTAGAGAATGGTCTGGATGATCTTAAAGGACTTTTCCAGCCCAAAGTATTCTGTGACTCTTAAAGAGGACTTGTTTTCTTCTATAACAGACACAGTGTTTTACATTTCATAGATCAGTGTCAGACCTGCCTGCTTTATGAATAGCTCAGAGAGGAGCTGGCAGTGCTCATTTCTCTGGCATCTATTTGGAGCTCACAGCTGCTGACCACATCAGTTGCTGGTACCTCAAGCTGCATGGTTTTGGTGCATTTGTTTGCACTGATCTGAACTATCATTGCTGCTCATTAGGCTTTCTATGCTATGATTAACAGCCCTTCTCCTCAGCCATTAAGTAATTAATCAGATGATAGGCATTACTGAAGAGGAGCAGACCACCACTCACTGAACAACGAGGCTGACTTCCACAGCAGCAGTTTCTCTGCACTAATTATCACCAGCAACAGTTTGCTCTTTCTAGAGAGGCAATGAGGCAGGTTTTGCTTTCAGTAATGCCAGGGTAAGTGCACAGTAATTCTGGCACAGCCACAGTGTGGCTCTTCCAGCTTTACATAAGCATGCCTGGACTGCATTTATCTAGGAGCACAGATCTCTTGTCCTGCCTGGCACCAGAGCAGCTGCCCTCAGCAGCAGAGTTGAGCTCTAGCTCAGGGCCAGAGCCTTTCAGCTGTGATCACAGAAGCCCTTGGCTTGGCAAAGCCCTTTAAGGTGATTGAGTCCAGCCACTCTCTAGCTCTACTAAGGCTGACACTCAGCGCATCTCTGCTTCTTTCAAACACCTCCAGGGATGGGGCTTCTACCACCTCTCTAGGGAGCCCATTCCAGGTTTTGAGACCCTTTTCAGAGGTTTCTTTTAATGTCCTACCTAAACCTCGCCTGATGAAACCTGAGGTCATTTCCTCTCCTTCTGTCACTTGTTAATGAGGAGCAGAGACCAACCCCAACCTGGCTCCAGCTTCCTCTCAGGGAGTTGTAGAGTGAGAAAGTCTCCCCTCAGCCTCCTTTTCTGCACAACTAAGCCACTGAAAGTGGCAGTGAGCACTCAGTAGCATTTAGGATGGAGGTTTTCCTCTTTTAAACCCTCCTTTCATTTTATTTTGTATTTCCTCAGTTTATCACTTACCCATTTCAGCCCAAAAGGTGCTAGGGAGGAGCAAGCCGTGACAGGGAGAGGCTCCAGGGCCACAAAATGCCCTTGAACTATTTATTGCTGAAACCCTCAGTGAAGAAACCACCGAGGAACAGCTGGGATGGCTCCATGGGGAGAAAAGAATTTGGACATCATGTTTAGCACTTGAGGAAGGTAAATAAAAGGCACAACTCCCTCCTGTTCACAAGAGGCTTTCCTGCAAGCTGTGCAGCAATGTTCAGCCCCAGCTGGGAAGCCAAGGCTGGGAGGACAAGGGCAGAGTCTTCTCTGAGTCACATTGTGTTCATGCAGCAGCCACGAAGTGCTGCATCTGACCATGTTCTTAGTGCCTCTGAGCTCCTTTCATCCCGAATTTTCCTAGGAGTGTGAGTGAGGGAAGATTAGCATCATGCTGAAAATGCAAATAAGTTCCTGAGAACATCACAGAAAATCTAAGGATCCAGCTGAGTCCACCCAGGGTACTTCCCATTGCCATTACCTGGGGAAATTCCCTGTTCCCAGTGCAGGTCACAGCCCATGCTGGGATCTTTGCTTTTGATCCAGGGAGGATGTCTGTCCCAGACTGCTGGGGACACAGATGGGAGCTGCAGAGCAAGAGGAGCAGGGTGTGGGGGGAACTGGGTGCATCACTGAGTAGGACTGGAGAGGTGAGTGAGGAGAGGGAGAGCAGGAAGGAGCAGGAGGTTCCCACCACACAGTCTGCTGCTGAGGTGCTGAGGCTGCTGACAGAGCTCTCCGTTCCACTGCCCCTCCCAGCAAATCCATCCCACAGCCTTGTCTGTGTCCTTCATGGGCCAAGCAGCAGCTTCCTTCCAAAGAACAATATTAATTTACAACAGCTTGCTCAGGGAAGTGGTGGAGGTCCCATCCCTGGGGACATTCAAGGTCAGGCTTGAAGGGGCTCTGAGCAACCTGCTCTAGTTGGGGATGTCCCTGCTGACTGCAGGGGGGTTGGGCTGGATGAGCTTTGGAGGTCCTTTCCAACTCAGTGCATTCTGTGGTTCTGTGACTCTATGTCCTCTGAGCAATCTGTGAAGAAGTTGTTGGCCACACATCCTGCTGCAGCACTGCCACACCTCAGCTGAAGTACACCAAAAGAAATACAGAATGCAGCTACCTGCTGCCCCAGGTGGGAGCATTCAGTATTCACAGAGCTTTGGAATGCATCACAGTACTCAGCAACAGCTTTAAAGTGTTCTTTTTCTCCTCCAGACATCCCAACCCATCACATAATGACTATTTTGTCAGCTGATGCAATAAATCTCAGCAGCACTGGACTGAATCATAGAATTGTTTTGGTTGGAAGAGACCTCTAAGGTCATTGAGTCCAACCATCAACCCACACCACTGTGGCCTTTAAACCATGTCCTAAAGTGCCACTTCTGCACATTGTTTTGAAGACCTCCATGGACAGTGACACCACCACCCTCCCCAGGCAGCACACTCCAATCCCTGACCATGCTTTTAGTAAACAAATTCTTCCTGATATCCAACCTAAACCTCCCCTGGCACAATTTGAGGCCATTTCCTAATGTTCTATCACCTGATTCTAAGAAGCAGAGCTCAATCCCCACCTGGCTCCAGCTTTCTCTCAGGGAGCTGTAGAGAGCAATGAGGTCTCCCCTCAGTCCCTGTTTGTCCACACTAAACCTCCCCAGCTCCCTCAGCTGCTCCTCCTCAGCCCTGTTCTCCAGACCCTTCCCAAGCTTTGTTGCCCTTCTCTGAGTTCCAGCCCCTTGGAGTCCTTCTTCTAGTGAGGGGCCCAAAAGCACTCAAGGTGCAGCCTCCCCAGTGCTGAGTGCTGGCAGTCAGTCCCTCCCCTGCTCCACAGAGCACCCCAAAGCATGGCTTCAGGATTTCTGCAGCTGCTGAGTGTCAGCTCTTCCCCCATTTCATTGCATTCAAACCAAGCAGAAAGGAAGAGAAACTGGGAGACATCCCTCAACAGTGGACTAGTATGGATTGTTGGCAGCACTCCTGCACTGATGCCAAACCTGCTTCTGCTCTCTTTCAGCCCCCTGTCTACTCATGCTTTGAATCCCGAGGAGGAATCAGTCTCTCTGTGTTTTGCCTGCTGAAGTTTCTGTTCAGCAGTGAGTGTTGCAGAAAAATGCTGCTTCTCCTGAGCAGCAGACATGGGGCTCGGGTCTGGGTACGTTTGGTCTGCACAATGTCCCCTTTGCTAGCAATACAGGTGGGGCAGCCTGGACTTTGGGCTCTGTCATTTCCTCAGTCTGAATAAAGGAGGAGAAGCAAAAGGAGGTTGTTGGGGATGGATTTGGGCATCCTGAATCCGTACAGAGCATATTTGTACAGCTGAAGGTGAGAACAGAAGGGATCAGGAAACAAAGGCCTCATTTACAAAGGTTTTTGGACTGGTGGAGCTGTAATAGTTGTCTAACTGCCTAACTCCTATTGATAGAGTGGAGATTTCCCAGGCACTTTTACAAGTGTCTAGGCACCTTATCTCTGTCCCTGGGCATTTACATCTAGCTTAGTTTATTAAGGTAAATACCTTTCAAAGTCTGCCTCTGCCTCTCACTTTCAAAATGGTTGAAAATTGAATGATTCACATCTCATTGTCCTGCTCACAATCACACAATTTGGTGTTGCCTAACGTTGAGGCTTTCTCTCCTTGTGTGCCAAGTGCCAGGATCCCACCATGTGCTCAGAGAGGTGATCAAGGAAAGGATGTGCAGAATTTGCCCATTAAGTGGGCAGCTCTTTAGGACAGGAGAAATGAAACCCAGGGAAATAGGTGAAAAGCCAAATGCACATAGAATCAGAGTCAGAGTCACAGAATGCTTTGGGTTGGAAGGGATCTTAAAGATCATGCAGTTTCAACCCCCTGCCCTAGGCAGGGACAATTTTCACCAGCTCCCAAGGCTCCATCCAGTGTAGCCTTGAACAGCTCCAGGGAGGGGGTATCCATGACCTCCCTGGGCAACCTGTGCCAGAGTCTCACCACCCTCACTGTCAAAAATTACTTCTTAATCTCCAGTCTCAGTCTCCCCTCTTCCAGCTCAAAGCCCTTGCCCCTTGCCCTGTCACTACAAGCCCTTGGAATCAGAGACTTGTACTGGGTTGGGAGGGACCTTTAAGATCATTTAGTCCAACCCTCCTGCAGTGAGCAGGGACATCCCCAGCTAGATCAGGATGCTCAGAACCCCATCAGGCCTGACCTTGAATGCTTCTGGGGTTGGGGCCTCCACCACCTGCCTGGGCAACCTGTTTCAGTATTTCACCACCTAAAGAATGTTTTCCTGATGCCCAATCTCAATCTACCCTGCTCTAGTTTAAAAGAAGAGAAGGCTCCAAGGACACCTTATTGTGGCCTTCCAGTATTCTGAAAGGGCCTACAAGAAAGCTGAGGAGGGGCTTTTTAGGATGTCAGGTCTGGGGTGGAATGGAGCAAAACTGAAGTGGTAAATTCAGACTGGATGTCAGGAAGAAGTTCTTCATGAGAGTCATGAGAGCCTGGAGCAGGTTGCCCAGGGAGGAAAGGCTCATCCCTGGAAGTTTTTAAGGCCAGGATGGAT
The DNA here is from genome assembly GCA_013396675.1 of Eubucco bourcierii. Lineage (NCBI taxonomy): Eukaryota > Metazoa > Chordata > Aves > Piciformes > Ramphastidae > Eubucco > Eubucco bourcierii. The sequence continues at coordinate 311,637 of VWZE01025431.1, read as the reverse complement.
GTGGCTCTGGGCAACCTGATCTAGTGTGAGGTGTCCCTGCCCATGGCAGGGGAGTTGGAACTGGCTGATCCTTGAGGTCACTTCCAGCCCTGACCATTCTGTGATTGCTCCTTGTCTTATCACTACAAGTCCCTCCCCTGCTTTCTTGTAGCCTCCCTCTGGTATGTCTCCCTCTGCAGAGTCCAGGGCCAAATGCCAGCCCATGCTGTCTCCTACACTTGAGTGAACATATTTGGGTCAGTGCATTTTGCAGTATCAGGAATGATGGCAAATGGAATGAACTGGAACCAACAGCATAAAGCAGCAAAATTTCTGTGACTGCTGCGGTGTGAGAAGCCCAAGAGGTGAAGCCTTTCTGGTTTCAGTTTTGCAAAGCAGAAACCTGTCTGAGCTTTGGAGCAATCCCAGCCACACCCTTTCCCACTCTGCTTTCCTTTAGTAGCTGGGGAGCCCTCCTATCGTTGCCTCTATCCAGGGCTGCTGCTGCTGCTACCTGCAGCTCCAGATAAGGCAAAAAGAAGCTCTCGGTGCCAAAGATGGCAGCGATGATCAGTTTCGAGCGCAGCCATCGTTTGCACATCTCTGCTTTCTGTGTTTTCCAGCTCTGAGATGAATCATGCATATAAAAAACCCAAACAAACCCAAAAAAAACAACCCCCAAACCTTCACATTAAATTGGTCTCAGATGTTAAGAAAAAAACCCCAAAGCCCAACATCCACCGCACCCTGTGATTAATTCATTAATCCATCTTTCAAAACAAGGAATCTAATTAGCTGGCAAACAAGGAGGTGACGCACACCTGGCTCCTCAAACAGTGTTGACATCCTGAATGCTTCAGATTCCTGCCCTGCTCAGCCTTTCACTTGCTGCTGCCACTTCCAGTAAGAGCCAAGAGCAGAACTTCTCTGGCTTTCAAAGGGTACTTGGTGTACAACATGGTCCAAAGCTGGGGTGCAAAGAATGGGGCTGTGAGAAAGTGCTGCTAACCCAGAGCCCTGCGCACAGCTGCCTCAAGACTGTGCAGATTTTAAAAGAGCTGAGAGCTGGCATTTGGCCTCTCCACGAGCACTAAAATCAGAAGTCCAGGATCTGATGACATCCACACCTGTTTGTATGGGAGAAGGAGGAGAAGGAGAAGGAGGAGAGAAGGAGAAGGAGAAGAGAGGAGAAGGCGAAGGAGAAGGAGAAGGAGAAGGAGAAGGAAGAGAGAAGGAGAAGGAGGAGAGAAGGAGAAGGCGAAGAGAGGAGAAGGCGAAGGAGAAGGAGAAGGAGAAGGAGAAGGAAGAGAGAAGNAGAGGAGGAAGGAGAAGGAGAGAAGCCAAAGGAGAAGGAAGAGAGAAGGAGAAGGAGGAGAGAAGGAGAAGGCAAAGGAGAAGGAGAAGGAAGAGAGAAGGAGAAGGAGGAGAGAAGGAGAAGGCGAAGGAGAGAAGCCAAAGGAGAAGGAGAAAGAGGAGAAGGAGAAGAGAGAAGGCGAAGGCAAAGGCGAAGGAGAAGGAGAAGGAAGGGAAGCAGAGTGCCTGGTGAAGAATTCAAGGAGCTGCATTTCAGTATCCAAAGGGGACCTACAGGAAGGCTGGGGAGGAACTGCTCAGAAGGGCTTATGGTGACAGGATGAAGAGCAATGGTTTAAAACTGGAGCAGGGGAGATTTAGGTTGGACATTAGGAGGAAGTTCTGCACAATGAGAGTGTTAAAGTACTGGAACAGGTTGCCCAGGGACGTGGTTGAGGCTCCATTCCTGGAGACATGCATGGTCAGACTTGCTGTGGCCCCAAGCAGCCTGATCTAGTTGGACATGTCCCTGGTGACTGCAAGAGGGTTGCACAAGATGAGCTTTGAGGGTCCCTTCCAACCCAATGCAGTCTGTGAATCCGTGAGACATAGTTCTGTCAGCTCAGATAAGAGAACTACACCAGGTCTAGAGGCCACAAAGCTGAATCAAGTTAGGGTGGCAGTTTGGAGGGTGAGGAACTGAAGCTAAATTTCACATAGAGCTTTCATCCAGTTGAGAGGCAATGCAGAGAAACTGCCCAACAAAACCCACTAGCATCCCATTCATACAACCATAGAGCCACACAGTAGCTTAGCTTGGGAGGGACCTCAGACATCATCTGCTCCAACCTCCTTGCCACGGGCAGAGGCTCCTCTTAACTACACTCAAGACCTCAGCTTGGCTGCTCAAGGCTTCAGTCAGCTACTCAAGACCTCAGTTTGGTTCCTAAAGGCCTCAGTCAGCTTCTCAAGGCCTCAACTTGGCTGGAGCTGACCTCAAGTTGGCTGCTGAAGACCTCAAATTTGTATGACACAATTAGTTTTAGCTGGTTGAGACAGATCCAGCAGGACAACCAGGCTGGCTATGAGCTGTTGTTGTCACCTTAGGTGGGCTTTCCCCTCCTATTTAGGTCCAGCTTTGCTGTTATGCCACAGAATCTCAGAAATGAGACCAAGGTGAGTATTTGCCCACCACAGAATCCCAGAGTCCTGGAATCATGGAATGCACTGGTTGGAAGTGGACCTCTAGAGGTCATTTAGCCCAACCCTGCGGCAATAAGCAGGAACATCCCCAGCTAGATTCACAGAATGGGTTGGGTTGGAAAGCACCTCAAAGCTCATCCAGTTCCAACCTCCTGCCATGGGCAGGGACACCTCCTGCCAGCCCAGCTCACTCAAGGTCTCATCCAGCCTGGCCTTGAACACCTCCTATCCACAGCCTCCCTGGGCACTCTGGTGGTGTTTGCCCACCCTCACTGTAAAGAATTTCTTTCCAATCTCCAGGCTAAATCTGCCCTTTTCCAGCTCAAAGCCATTGCCTCTTGTCCTGTCACTACAAGCTCTTGCAAAAAGTCCCTTCCTGGCTTTCTTATGAGCCCCTTTCAGATTCTGGTGTCATCAATCTCTGTCTCTTCACCCACACTCAGTCCCTTCAGCTCTCAGAGTTGCTGCTGCACAGAGTTAATCCTTGGCAGCATTCAGCAAGGAGGGGTTTAGTCTCTGGGACTGATTTCTTGGCTTTTTTGCTAACACTTCTTGGCACAGACTGTGAGATAACTGGAAATTATTTCTCTCTTTTTGTTTTTTCTTTTCCTTTCTTACCCAAAGTTCAATTCAGAAGAGAATTCAGGTGCTAATTATGTTGTTCATTGCCCTCTTCATTATGGCAGTCTGTAAGGAGCATAATCACTTTCTGAGAATTAAATTATCCCATTGACTACTGAAAAAAAAAAAAAAGAGGAAAGATGACAGAATCAGAGACAGAGGGACAGAATCAGAGGGCTGGAAGGGACCTCTGAAGATCATCTAGTTCAAATTCTCTTGCTAGAGCAAATCCCACAGGAACATAGCCATGCTACAGCAAAGACAAGGAGCCAGAAGGAACTGTCAGATGCACCCATGACAGGCAAGATGTCTGTGTAGGAACAGGCTGCCCAGGGGGAGTGTGGAGTGTCCTTCTCTGGAGATACTCAAGACCCACCTGGATGTGTTCCTGTGTGGTCTGCTCTAGGTGATCCTGCTCTGGCAGGGGGTTGGACTGGATGAGCTTTGGAGGTCCCTTCCAGCCCCTGACATGCTGTGATTCTGTGGTTCAGTGGTTCTGTGGCTCTGTGGTTCTGTGTTCTGTGATTCTCTGGTTCTGTGATTCTGTGGTTCCGTGATTTTATGGCTCTGTGATTCTGTGGCTCTGTGATTCTGTGGCTCTGTGGCTCTGTGATTCTGTGGCTCTGTGATTCTGTGGCTCTGAGGCTCTGTGATTCTGTGGCTCTGTGATTCTGTG
>VWZE01025431.1:271761-298309 GCA_013396675.1 Eubucco bourcierii | reverse complement strand
CTAACAGGTGAGTGTTTCTAACTAACAGGTGAGTGTTTCTAACTAACAGGTGAGTGTTTCCAACTAACAGATGAGTATTTCTAACTAACAGGTGAGTGTTTCTAACTAACAGGTTAGTGTTTCTAACTAACAGGTGAGTATTTCTAACTAACAGGTGAGTGTTTCTAGCTAACAGGTGAGTGTTTCTAACTAGTAGAAGAAGAAGGACTCTGTTTTTCTGGACAAAAGAAGGTCTTAGCAGCCACTTCTAGCTCTGTGTCTCAAGGAAATAAGTGCCAATCCACACCAAACCAGCCCAAGCTGTCTCAATACTGCACACTGCAGCTCACCTGCCCCCCCCCCAATCCTCTTTGCCAAATCTAAATGCCATTCTTTTCCCACCCTTGTTACTGTTGGCTGCTGCAACAGCCCCAGCTGCCAGCCAGGCTGTCCCAGGAGCAGTCTGGCCTCACCATGCTGATGTCCACACCTAAGCAGAGCTCTTTTATATTGCCTTTCTTACTTTTGTTCCCCCAGCAGTGCTGCCCTTCCATCCCACTCCTGTTCCTGCAGATTTTGGGAATGCCATCTCCAGGGCAATTGGGAAAATGTAAATAGGAATGGTTTGATTTCACAGGTCAGACCAGATAAATTTTGTCTAATGGGGTCATGCCCACTACCAGGAAAGATTATTCCTCCTTGGCATCAACTGGGCACAGGCAGACAAAACAATGAATGTTGTTACTCCAACAATCCTATCAAAGCAGACTGCAAATGGTTTGTTGTGTCACTGGCTTCGGGGGTGTTGGTTTTGTTCTTTGCCCCCCCCCAGCAATGCCCTGCTCCCAGCTACTTGAGTGTCTTGGCAAACAAAACCAGTCCCAGAAATGCTGAATATGGAATTAGCTCCCATTTGGCAGCAAATGGGGATGCATCCTTAGGGCAGTTCTTTCAGACACTTACTAGATCTGGAATAGCTTCTGCAGTTCTGCAGGTCTCCTGAACAATAAAAATGCTTCCAGCAAACTGAGTTAAATGTGGAGGATGTTCAATGTGTTGCTTGGTGATGTCCTAATAGTGTCAGAAATTAGCAAGAGGAAAGCAGTAGTAAGACACTGGAGCAGTTTGAAAAAGATATGGTTCATATCAACAGAGTAGGTGCAAAAAAGATTGTTGCCTTCTGTTTGAGAAAACCAAATAAACTTTGTGGTCCCTACTGAAATAGTAAAGAAGGATTCATGTTTTACAGGCTGAGCCACAGGAGGAAGAGTAGAGAAAGGAGCTTTGGGACAAGCCCAGTTGTTTTGCAGAAGCAGATTTATCAGCCAGATCATCTGGAGAGCACCCAAAGGAGCAATGTGTTTAGCTCAGGTCAGCCAGAATTATTATCTGGAGAGCAGACAGCTACAAGGAGCCAGCAGTGAGGGAGAATTATATGTACGTGGAGGTGAGCAACAACCAAGAGAGATAAGAGAAGTATCTGTTCTGTGAGGATCCCAAGAGGGGAAGGGAAACAGCTGGCAAGGGAAGAAGAGGAGGTGTGGGAGCTGCTAACGAGAAGCTGACCCAGAGGACACTGATGTTGATCCCCAGCAAGGTTAAGAGTGGAGGTGACCATCTTTTAGTGCATTTTCTCACAGGAGATGTCAGAATTTGGCCTTCATTTTCTTTCCTCTTTCATTCTGCAAATCTAAAAATGCTTTCTGATACCCCAATCTTCATTGCATAGCTTCTTAATAACTTTTATTAGCTTCTTCTTTAGAATCACAGAATGGTTTGGGTTAGAAGGGAGCTCCAAAGCTCATCCAGTCCAACCCCCTGCACTCAGCAGGGACATCCTCCACTACAGCAGCTTGCTCACAGCCTTCTCCAGCCTCACCTTCAGTATCTCCAGCCATGGGGCCTCAACCACCTGCCTGGGCAACCTGTGCCAGTGTCCCAGCAGCCTCCTGCTGCACAACTTGTTCCTCACATCCAAACTCAATCTGCTCTGCTCTCATTTCAAACCATTGCCCTCATCCTGTCCCTGCAGGTCTTTGCAAACAGTCCCTCTGCAGCCTGCTTGCAGCCCCTTCAGGTCTTGGCAGGCTGCTGTTAGGTCTGCCTGGAGCCTTCTCTCCTCCAGGCTGCACACCCCCAGCTCCCTCAGCCTCTTCAGTGCCACATTTACATCAAATATCTAAATAGTTAACACTGAGTTGTGTAGGATGCTTGAAAGTGGGAAGTTTATCTTTCTAAAAGAGCATTTTATCTTCCATCAGGGAATTTCAGTGGGAATTGGCTTAGGGTTCCTTAAAAGGATTTGAACTGGCACCAGTAAAAGAAAACCTAAACTGGGAATATTATACCAAGATTAGCCAGTTAAGTTTCTTCTGCCTCTGTCAGTTTATAGAGACTGTGCATTATGTTAAATAAAGACTAATTGCTTTCAGCACTAAATGAGATTAAATGAGGCAGAAGTAAAGCTCCAGGCAAATAAAAGCAAGGAGAAGGAGCTGCAGAGTTCAGATGGGAAGCTCTCAGGATACCTGCACCAGCCAGCAAAGCCTTGGAAGTGATTTTCCCTCTGGGCAGCACTTAGCTTCCAGATCTGCACTCCATTTCCATAAACCAAGAGCAGGAAAAGCTTTAACCTCATGAAATGGAGGAGAGTTTCACCAAGTGATCCAAGATAAAGGGAAAAAAAGCTCTATTTTGAGAGAGGGTGAGAGTATGACTCTCTCTTACAAGCAGTAAGAGGATGGCTTTGCAATTTTAACTCATTTTGAGGCACAAATTACTTAAGGATTATTCTTCTCTCATCCATGAAGAGCAGGAAGCACACAGAAAGGGCAAGAACAAGCAGTAAGGAAAGAATTTGAGCTTCCTGGCTTGTCACCTGGCTTACTTGAAGTCCTGGTTCCAAGCCCCTGGAAAAGATTTGAATGCAGCCTGCCAGTCACTAGAGTCACACTGGGACAGGCCTTGAGTAGTGCCTTGAGAACTGAGCCAAAGCTGGTGGCACAAACTGATCTCCTGCAGGCAGCTGCCAGTCTGCTCTGGGGGCTGCTGCTTGGTATTTCTGTCTTCCTGTCACCTAGGTGAGACATCCCCAAAACCAAATAGCTGAATGCATGCAACAGAAGCAGTGAGATGGCTCTGCAGAGCTCCCTGTGGTTTTTTCCTCTCTGCAAAGCTTGCTGTGTGGCTCTTTCTCCTCCAGGTATAGATGCTGTATTATTCTTTCCCTGTAAGCCCTCAGACCTAGTCAGGATCCCTTTAAATAGCCCATGAGGAAAATGCTGTTGGTTGCTCTTAGTCCAAATAGACAGAGTCACTTTTTTTTTTTCAAGTTAAAGGTTAAATTTTGGGTTGGAGAGACATTTTAAAAATCCAGGATCTGTAACATTTATCCTGGGTCTTTTGAATAATATTTTCACTGCATTAGCAGTGATCTTGTATCTACAGGGCAATGGATGCAGAGAAATCAGCCTGGCTATATGGCAGGGTCACTGCTAAGCAGCCAGGAGCTGCTTTTGTCAGAGCTGCACTGCAGAAGTGAGAGCTCTGTGCCCCAGCCTTGTATTTATTTGGGTCTCTCTCCAGGTTTAGGAATGCATTCTTAGCAACCATATGGGAGCCTTTTGGAAATCTAGGAATTGCTGCTGCCAACAGGTAGAGAAGAAAGTCTGAGTCTCATCAGAGTAATCAGTGGGATTTAACTGAGAGACTGACCTTAGTATTTTGTGGGAAATCCTGCAGCAGGGGCCTGATTCTGCTTACATCTTGGAGTGAGGCAGATAGTGGGAGGCAGAAGAGCCCTGTTCACAGGATAAAGCCAGGAGTTGTGGCAATGCATCATTGCTTCCTTGCTGATTTCTCCCTGGGTGTTACCTGTCCACAAGGGAACATAAAGCAGAGTCAGAGGCAGGGCAGAACTACTTTGGTTTTTCTCTGTCCTAGCTCTCCTTTGAGAGCAGCAGTGGCCACTCAGTCCAGGCAGCCATGCTGAACCTTGCCCAAGAAGAACAGAGCTGCTGCTGTGGATGTGCAAGCCCTCTGCTCTTCCTCTCTGCAAGGCCTTCCACATCTAACTGTTTTTTCTTTTCACATCCTCATAGCCCTGTTGAGGTTGGATGAGACCTTTAAGGTCATTGAGTCCAGCCACTTGCCTAGTGCTCAATCCCACCACTGCTGCTAAACCACAGCCCTCAGCACCACATCCACCTGGCTTTTGAATCCCTCCAGGCATGGGGTCTCCACCACCTCCCTGGGCAGCCTGCTCCCATGCTTCACAACCCTCCTGTGAAGAAATGTTTCCTACTATCCAACCTGAACTTCCCCTGGCACAACCTGAGCCTGTTTCCTCTTGGCCTGTCACTTGTTGCATGTGAGGAGACCAACCCTCAGCCCAGGACTGGAGGTGCCTGTGGTTGTGTGCTCACTCCCATTGTCTTCTGGGCAACCTTGACAGCTGCCAGAACAGTTCCTGTGCCCTTGAGCCAGCTTCTTCTCCTTCCCTGCCTATCCTTATCTATACCCACAGCCTGACCCAACCCTTGACTTTTCACAGGGCTTTCAACTACCAGCCTGAGGCAAGCTGGAAGGAACAGAGGAAGGAAGGGAGTAGACCAGGAAGCCACTAAGCCAATTTCCTGTTAACCAGAAGCAGTCCTGTGAATTTTCCACCTTCTCTGATGCCTGTTTGAGGTGAGGAAGTCTGAGATGTGAAAGTCTCCCTTAGCCTCTGTCAGTCACTCAGCAGTTTGTGGTTTAATGCAGCTTGCAGACAGCATCCAGTGCTCCTTTTTGCATGCAGGGACATCTCTCAAGCTGTTAGTTTCCAGCCCTGCACTATCTACACAGCAGAAGAGATGGCATCACCTCAGCCTGAAGTCCCCTGGGCTCTGCTTTCTTCCCTACACCCTTTCAAGTGCTCTATGTCTGACTGAACATCAGGGTAACCCCATCATATGCCCCTCCCAAGTCCTGATGTGTACCATCTGTTTGAGGCAGCAGGAAGTTAACTGAGTTGTGATCTTTGAGGTGTCTTAAATGTCCATTTCTGTTCCCATGTTGCCATGGCTGAGCAGTGCCTGCACTAGAAAGGTCAGAATGACTTTCTCCCCCATGTGATGGTTGATGACAGTGGGTTGGAACTAGATGATCTCCAAGGTGCCTTCCAGCCCAAACCATTCCATGAATTCACAGCTTGGAGTCCAGGTAATTCAAAGCTTTCCTTCCTAGCTGAATTACAGAATGGTAGGTTTTGGAAGGAACTTCTGGGCATCACAGACTCCAAACTCTCCACCAGATGAAGTTCATCTAAAGCAGGTTGCACAAAAATTTGTCCAGGAGAGTTTTGAAAGTCTCCAGAGAACTCCACAACCTGCCCAGGCAGCCTGCTCCAGGACTCTGTCACCCTCAGCAAAGTTTTCCTTTGTGTTGAGGTGGACCCTGCTGTGTTCTAGTCTGGACTCATTGCCCCTTGTCCTGTCACTGGGCACTGAGAAGAGCCCAGCCCCAGCCTCCTGCCCTCCACCCTTTAGCCCTCTCAGGCTGCTCTTTGTGTTCACTGTAGCTCTCTTATTTTTGAACTCCTGTGCCCCCTTTCACCTCTGTAATTAGGCCTTGTTTGTAAGCAGACCACAGCCACACTAACCATCAGCTGCCTCTTGAGCAGGAAGATGATCTCAGGATGCAAGAAACAGCTAATGAAAGCAAGCTCCAAGGTGCTATCTCCTGCCTTGTTCCAGCACTGACAGGCAGGCTTAGCCAAAATGCATTCTCCTATGTAAAGACAGCTGTCAATCTCCAGCCATGCTGCTCTAATCAATGCAGGAGTTGCTTTTTGAGGAAAAAGAAGCTAAAAAAGGAACATCCTCCTTCTTCAAAGTAAAATGTATCCATTTTGCTTTGTGATTCATCCAGGATCTCACAGCTCAGCTTCTAGAAACCGTTTTTTCCCCTGGACTTAAACACAGATTTGCACTTTTCTTTTTCCTTTTTTCCAAAGACCAGGAAAACAGCAGAATAGAGTTGCCCAGAGAACTTGTGGATGCCTGGGAAGTGAGAGCAGGGTGGATGAGGCTTTGAGCAACCTGCTCTAGCAGGAGGTGTTGGGGATTTGGAACTAGATGATCTTTGAGGTTCCTCTTGACTCAAGCCACTCCTGTGATTCCATGATTCTATGGTTCTATGATCCTACAACTCTATGATTCTATGGTCCTATAATTCTGTTATTCTGTGATTCTATGGTTTTATTATCCTAGGATTCTATGGTCCTATGATCCTAGAATTCTATGATTCCATGGTTCTATGATCCTGTGATTCCATGATTCTATGATTCTATGATCCTGTGATTCCATGGTTCTATGATCCTATGATTCCATAGTTCTATGATCCTATGATTCCATGGTTCTATGATTCTATGATCTTATGATTCCATGATTCTATGATCCTATAATTCTATGATTCTATGGTTCTATGATCCTATGATTCCATGGTTCTATGATCCTATTATTCTATGGTTCTATGATCCTATGATTCCATAGTTCTATGATCCTATGATTCCATGGTTCTATGATTCTATGATCTTATGATTCCATGATTCTATGATCCTATAATTCTATGATTCTATGGTTCTATGATCCTATGATTCCATGGTTCTATGATCCTATTATTCTATGGTTCTATGATCCTATGATTCCATAGTTCTATGATCCTATGATTCCATGATCCTATGATTCCATGGTTCTATGATTCTATGATCTTATGATTGCATGATTCTATGGTTCTATGATCCTATGATTCCATGGTTCTATGGTTCTATTATTCCATGATTCTTTGGTTCTATTATTCCATGGTTCTATTATTCCATGATTCTATGATCCTGTAATTCTTTGGTTCTATGATTCTCTGAATTTCTGATTCTCTGATCCTATGCTTCCATCATTCTGTGGTTCTATGATCCTATGGTTCTGTGCTTCTCTGATCCTATGCTTCCATCATTCTGCGGTTCTCTGATCCTATGCTTCTCTGATCCTATGTTTCCATCAATCTGTGGTTCTATGATCCTATGGTTCTATGCTTCTCTGATTCTATGCTTCCATCATTCTGTGGTTCTATGATCCTATGGTTCTGTGCTTCTCTGATTTTATGCTTTCATCAATCTGTGGTTCTCCGATCCTATGTTTCTATGACTCTCTGATCCTATGCTTCCATCAATCTGTGGTTCTCTGATCCTATGTTTCTATGACTCTCTGATCCTATGCTTCCATCAATCTGTGGTTCTCTGATCCTATGCTTCCATCATTCTGTGGTTCTATGATCCTATGGTTCTGTGCTTCTCTGATTTTATGCTTTCATCAATCTGTGGTTCTCCGATCCTATGTTTCTATGACTCTCTGATCCTATGCTTCCATCAATCTGTGGTTCTCTGATCCTATGTTTCTATGACTCTCTGATCCTATGCTTCCATCAATCTGTGGTTCTCTGATCCTATGTTTCTATGACTCTCTGATCCTATGCTTCCATCAATCTGTGGTTCTCTGATCCTGTGCTTCTCTGATTCATGTCAATTTCTGCCATGCTTTGCCCTCCATAGATGAAAACACCAAGTCTTGTTTTCTCTTTCTTTCTTTTTTTTTTTTTTTTTTGGTGGGAAATCAGTGCCAACTGTGAAAACCTAAACAGGATTCATCACTCAGAAAGGACACAAAGGAGCTCTGTGGGACTCGTGGGTAAACAAAGAGCTGCTTGGCAGCTTCCTGTCGTGTAACCTGTGTGTATTTATGATTCACTCCCATTTCCTAGAAAGATGAGGTGAAGTAGTAAATCCACATTGCTGGATGGAAGGCTGTACTTTCAATTAGCATGCAGTACACTCTCACAGACAATTAGCAGCACTAAAAGGAAGCTATTCTAAGAAAATCTATACAAATGCTGCTCCTCTTGGAGAAAAACAAACTATTCCTCACTACAAGCTCTGCAGATTTTCCTGAGAAAAGGAGGTCATCTAATCTCTTCACCCTCAGCAAGACTTGCTGTAAACTAACCTCAAATGCCTTTCTTAGTCTCTTCTTCATGTCAGAAATATGTGGCCCTGGGCAGCCTGAATTTCCACAGTGATCTTTCCAGTCAAACTCACAGAATCACAGAATTAACCAGGTTGGAAAAGACCTCTGAGATTATCCAGTCCAACCTATCACCTAACACCTTCTAATTAACTAACCCCTGGCACCAAGTGCCTCATGCAGCCTCCTCTTAAACACCTCCAGGGATGGGGACTCCACCACCTCCCCAGGCAGCCCATTCCAATGCCAATCACTCTTACCATGAAGAACTTCTTCCTAACATCCAGCCTGAACCTACCCTGACACAGCTTGAGGCTGTGTCACCTTGTTCTGTCCCTGGGTGCCTGAGAGAAGAGCCCAACCCCACCTGGGTACCACTTCCTTTCAGGTGGTTGTAGAGAGCAATAATGTCTGCCCTGAGCCTCCTCTTCTCCAGGCTGCACACCCCCAGCTGCTCACCTGCCGTGTTCAGATACTAGACAAAATGTAAAGAGTCTTTGTCCCATCCCTTGGGTGCAAGAACAATCACCCACTGTATACTCAGAGGTTTATAGCAGTTGCTGTATATAAATTGACTTGACTTTGCCAGTCTGCTTGGCTGTATCTGTTCAGGAGATGCACCAGACTCTGGAATTCAATTCAGGAGACATTTGCTGGACAGGTTGACTCACTTCAGGGAGCTGAAGGAGCCTGTGAAGGGAGGGAGGTAAATCAGAGCTCACAGGGACTGCAGTCAGTGTTCAGCACACTCCATGGCCTAGGTGGGAGCCGTACTCCAAGAGCAGCCTGGAGTGAGGCTCTGTGTTAGGTCCAGCAGAGGGCTACGAGGATGATGAAGGGACTGGAGCACTGCCTGGTGAGGAGAGGCTGAGGGACCTGAGGCTGTTCAGTCTGGAGAAGAGAAGACTGAGAGGGGATTTAATCAATGTTTATGAATTCCTGAGGACTGGGGGGCAGGAGAGGGGGGACAGGCTCTGCTCACTGCTGCCTGGGATAGGACAAGGAGCAATGGATGGAAGCTGCAGCACAGGAGGTTCCAGCTCAACACAAGGGGGAAATTCTTTACTGGAAGGGTTCCAGAGCACTGGCACAGGCTGCCCAGAGAGGTTGTGGAGTCTCCTTCTCTGGAGCCTTTCAAGGCCTGTCTGGATGTGTTCCTGTGTGCCCTGAGCTAGATTGTCTGGTCCTGCTCTGGCAGGGGGAGTTGGACTGGATGATCTCTTTGGGTCCCTTCCAACCCCTGACACCCTGTGAGCCTATGATCCTGTGTGCTGCCAGGTGGCTGCTCTGCAGCACAGTCCCAAGGCTCTTCTGCATCATTCTCCTTGTGCTTAGGTGCAGCAGGACTTAAACACAGAATGACTGGGTTCTTACTCCTTTCCCAGCTCCATCAGCACACACCAGGAGCCAGCAGGAGTGTGGAGGTGTGAGGGCATTAGCTCTGACCCCCCAGGCTTTCCCAGCAGGAACCTGTTACTGAGCCTTTGCAGCCCAATAGATTAGCTTCGAGTTTTCTCCCCAGGATGATTTCCTCAGCTGCTCTTCTCTCTCTTGAAGAAACTGCAGTGCCCAGCATAGATGCAAGCAGGAAAGGGCAGGCTTGAGCAGCCAGCTGAAGAGATCATTGTCTGCCTAGGTATAGAAAATCCATGGCTTCTGCAAACTGCAGTCAATAAGTTTTCATTTGGAAGATGAATCTCCAGGAGCTCCTGCTGGGCGTAGGCAAACTGGAGGTCATTAGAGACTCTGCTTATGAGCAGGAGTCAAAGGCTAATGACTCTCTTCATGCCTGGAAGAACTTTCTGCTGCAGGACAGACTGAGCTCTGCCTGCACACCATCTTCTGTTTCAAAACTTACAAGAGCTGCTGCTCCTGTTGAGTGTGTCAAACCACAGCTGCCAGATGAATAAGTTTGTAAACAATCTCTTCCTGAAGGCTCAAAAAAACACTCAAGCAACACCTCATAAAAGAGGGAGAGAGCAAGTGAAAGGAAGAGCTCTGTAAAGGAAAAGCACTTAGAGAAGTGCTCACAGTGATCTGTGAGGGAGGTGATTGCAAGATACTGAGACACAAGGAGATGTAGGTGACTGGAGCTCAGTGTGGTGGGGCCAGTCCTGGGGCAGAGGAGACCTTCATCCCCCTCCTAATGGCTTGCAGGAGACTGCACTCAGCACCTAGGCAAAGGTATCTCACCCATGGAAGTGTCCACACTCCTCTGAGACCCCAGCCTCAGCATGACAGCTGTGGGTAGTGGTTCTGGTCTGACACCCTGCTCTGCCTGAGGAAGATGAGCTCATCTCTGGAGCATTTGGCTTTCTTGGCTGTGCTGCTGCTCAGCTGGCTGAGCAAAGGGCCAAGCTGGGCACCCTGTGCAGGAGATGCTGGCTGAGCTGCTGGAGTCTTCATCTGCAGGAGGTGCTCAAGGATATCATAGAATCAGTCCACAAGCATCGCCTAGCCCCACCCCCCCTGCCATAGGCAAGGACACCTCACACTAGAGGCAGCCACAGCCTCCCTGGGCAGCCTATTCCAAAGTCTCACCACCCTCACACTGAAGAACTTCTTCCTCAGCTCCAGTCTAACCCTGCTCTGCCTCAGCTTCAAACCATTTCCCCTTGTCCTGCTGTTCCCTCACACTAGATCAGGCTGGCCAGAGCCTCATTCAGCCTGGCCTTAAACACCTCCAGGGATGAGGCTTCCACCACCTCCCTGGGCAACCCCTTCCAGGCTCTCACCATCCTCATGCTGAAGAACTTCTTCCTCACATCCAGTCTGGATCTCCCTATTTCCAGCTTTGTTCCATTCCCCCCAGTCCTATCACTCCCTGACATCCTAGAAAGTCCCTCCCCAGCTTTCTTGTAGCCCCCCTAAGATACTGAAAGGCCACAATAAGGTCACCTCAGAGCCTTCTTGTCTCCAGACTGAACAGCTCCAACTCCCTCAGTCTCTATGGTGTGGCAGTGGCCCTGGTAGAGTTAGAAAATGCTTGGACTTGATGTTCTTAGAGGTCTTTTCCAGCCATGGTGATTCTGAGAGCTTCTCCATACAGAGGGAACTCATGTCCCATAGCTGCTTCTTTCCAAGGGGGACCTAAACTCTCCTTTCCTGAGGCAATCTAAGAAGACATGCCCAAGCCAAGAGTGGCATGCCACATCCAACACTTCTTGCCTGAACTTTCTTTGTGGACAACTTTAGGTCCCATCCTCAGGAGCATCAACCTCCTGATGTGCCCCAACACTCTCCATGGCACTCTGGGAGCTACAGGTCAGCCACTGCCTTCAGCTCAGCTGCCTGTTTGCTGCTCTTCAAGAGATGGGCCAAACATTCCTGTACTTAGAACAACAGAATCATAGAAACACCTGGCTGGAAAAGATCTGAAGGTTGAGACAACCATAACCTAGCCTCTCCCTGTGCACAACTGCTAGACCATGCCCCATGTACTTGGCAGAAGATTGAGTGCCTGCACACACAGAGCCCTGTCTCATCTGCTTCAGTGATCCACACATCTGTGAAGGGAAGCAGGAACCCTTCTCTTTTTGGCCTAGGGTTACCTGACTCATCCACATCTGGGGTGGATCATAACGCAACTTTTTTGAGGAATGAGAGGTGTTTGTGACTGATTCACAGGAATTTTCCATCAGTAGCATTCCCCTGTTGGAGCAAGACCTGAGGATGCATTTCAGATGCCTTTTTGACACTGAGAATCTCCTAAGCTCTTGGAGACCAGATTTATCCTCCAGGACACGGGGACAGCTCTCAACTGGACTCATTGCTTTGCTGCTTGTGTCAGAGAAAATAGAGCAGTTCACAACTGCCTTTTTTCCTCTCCAAGCTCCTGAAATGTAGAGATGTGAGGTCCAAGCCTACCAAAAAAGGCTAAGCAGCACTGCTTCAGAGTCTTGATCTGCTCAATAAATGTTCTCTTTGTGTCAGAGGAGGGCTCCCTAAAGCACACCTCCTTCTCAGCTTCAATAACCTGTATATACTGTGGTATTAGCCTTGCTTTGTTACAAAAAGCACTGAAATGCTGAAGCAGAGTGCAGAAGATTAGGAGATTATAAGAAAAATGTTGATGCTGGTTCCTTGACTAATACTGTTCTGAACCAGCCTGGTGGATTTTCCTCTCTGCTCTTGTGGGGTGGTTTTCAAGTGCTCAGAATTACATCTGGACTTGGCAAGGGAGGAAAAAAAAAATCCCTCATTTTCTTAGAAAAGCAGGCTTTTACCCAACCACCACCAGAAATTAGGTGCTAATTGAGACATTGATACTGCAAACCTCCTGCTAACACTTGGAAAGCAAATGGAATTCTGTGTGCTTACAGGCTCAGGAGAACATGGGTATGTGTATGTATATGCCCAAACACAGCATAGAGGGCTTAAAACAGAAAAATGCTTTCAAAGATACTTTCAGTATCTGAAGGAGACCTACAGGAAGGCTCAGGAGGGACTGCTTAGAAGGGCCTGTGGGGATAGGATGAGAGGCAATGGTTTGAAACTGGAGCAGGGCAGAGTCAGGTTGGACATCAGGAGGAAGTTCTGTTGCAAGGAGGGTGCCGAAATACTGCAACAGGTTGCCCAAGGGCTGAGGCTCCATCCCTGGAGACATTCAAGGTCAAACTTGAGGGGGCTCTAAGCAACCTCATCTAGTTGGAGATGTCCCTGTTGACTGTGGTGTTTGGACAAGATGACCTTTGAGGGTCCCTTCCAACCTGCTGCGTCCTGTGATTCTATACTGCCAAGATTGTTGCTACTGTGCATAATAGGTAGAAATGTAGGAGAGGAGAAGCCTGACACTCCTGTAGCAGCAGCTCAAGGGAGGGTGCAGTGGCACAGCTCTGTGAAGCAGTCCCCTCCCTCACAGGCTGCAGGATGCCCAAGGTGCAGAGCAGAAGGAAGAAGGAGCTAAATGCACAAAGCCTGTGTTTAAAGCCTCCCGCTACAGTAACAATGAATGAAGGTTGTCATCACAGAATGACACAATGGTTTGGGATGCAAAGGACCTTAAAGCTCATCCAGTTCCAACCCCCTGCCATGGGCAGGGACACCTCCCACCAGCACAGCTTGCTCAAGGCCTCATTCAATCTCATCTTAAACACTTCCAAGGATGAGATGTCCACAGCTTCTCCGGGCAGAATGTTCCAATCAAAGAACCATTACTATAAACTCTGCTGAATGAGTTACTGACCACTGACAAAGGGCCAGTGCAAAAGAGACATAAGAGATGTTTGCCAGAGCAAGTGACTCAAAAATCGATCACAAGTCTCCAGTTGGTGCTCTAACAACACCTCTGCACTTGATGCTGGACACAACAGGGTTAAAAGCCTGGGTCTCTTTGACGTCCTGCCCCGTGAGGTTTGTCTAGACTAACCAACCACTTCCTCTCCTAAAGGATGTTCAAACCACAGCAGGAAAAGCCACAAGGCCTGGGTCATCTCCTTTTGTCTCAAATGCACAGCAGAGAGGGGCTGGGCAGTGGAGCAGAGCCCCTGCAGTTCTCCCCACCAGCAGGCTGATGCTGGAATCTCTCTGTAACCCAGCTATGGACTCCTACTCTACACCTGGACATCAGGCGAGCCCATTGCTGCAGCTCTCTATCAGCCATGGTCCTTTTAAGATGTTATGTCCAAAACTGCCATGAGCTCCATCAAACCAACATTTGCTACAGCAGAGGCCCTGCTGAAGTCTTAACAAAGCTCTCTTTTTCTCTTTTGCAATATTTTGTCCATGCAAGGCAAGAAAGGTTTTTATGGCTCCTTCCACCCATTGCACTTTCCAGCTCCTCTTTCCCTTAAGTGAAGAGATGGAGTCTCAGCTTTAAAAGGCTGCATTCTTTCACTGTCTCATTTTCTAAGCCCTGTTAAGTTTTAGGGGTTTTTTTTTTGTTGTTTTTTTTTAGGATATAAGAAATCAATATCAATAGTTCTGAGCGTTGCTGCTCCCTTCTGTCAGCTCCAGCACTTTATAGCCAGTGGGGACAAACAAATGAGCTGCAGAAGCAGGCTGACTCTAAAAGACACAAAGTACATCATGGAGCCAGGCTTGAAAGTGACAGGAAGAGTTCTCAAAGCCTGGCACAGGCTGCCCAGGAAGGTGGTTGAATCCCTATCCAAGAGGCAGAGATGTGGTGCTGAGAGCCATGGGTTAGCTTCAGCCTTGTTCGAGTTAAGAGAGTGGTTGGACTGGATGATCTCAGAGGTCTTCACCAACCAAACTGATTCCATAGTTCAGTGTTGCTGGGTGGAGAAAAGACAGAACACCAAAACCTCAGGTAACCTGCTACAGTAACCCAAACAGAAAACAAAAGACAGCAGCTTCATGGATGTGACCCAGGTGGGACAGATCTGCCCTCAAACAAGACTTCTACTTCCCCATTCTTCTCCTTAAGGAGTGCATGAACTCCACCTTGGACTAACTGGCAGTAACTGAGGCCCCACAGATCAGAGGTCTCAGGTTTGGCTCTTCTCAGTGCTTCCTCAACCCTTTCAGAGCCAAGGCTCTGCTTCCCTGTTCCTTTCCTCTGCCACACTGATGCTCAGCAGACTGCTGAGCAATTCACATCTATGTAAAATTAAACCAACAAAGCAAGCCAAGGATTAAAAGCCCACAAATGTCCACTTGGGCTTCCCGGTGCCTCTGGAGGCACACAGCACTCCAAAATTCTATTATCACTTAACTTAATTGATAAACAATTGAACATGCCAGGAAAATCATTAAGTCATTAGCAAATCCAAATAAATGAGCTCCCCTGCCATGAGCAAGTGAGGAGCTGGAGCTCTCTGGCTCACCAGCTGGGTGGCTTTGCTGTTCATTCTGATTAACATCTCTGCCTGTGCCAAGCCTGAGTTGCCAGTCAGGCTCCACGCTTGGTTTTGGACAGACCTAAGAGCCAAAGAAAGAATCCAGCTGCTGCACCAGCACACACACCCACAGCTCAGGCCAACACCTCTTAGGAGTCTCTCCTTCCAAAGCATCAGGTGAGCACAGAGCTGATTGCTGGGGAGTTAGTTAGGGTTACACTTTTAGGAGTGTAGATAGAATCATAGAATGGTTTAGGTTGGAAGGGACCTCAAAGCTCATCCAGTTCCAACCCCCCCACATAGGCTGGGACATCTCCCGCCAGAACAGGTCACTTCAAGGCCTCATCCAGCCTGGCCTTGGGCACCTCTAGGGAGGTTGTAGAGCACAAAATCACAGAATGTGATTGAACATCACATTCTGTGCTTCTGTGCTTCAAACCTCCCTGGGCAACCTGTTCCAGTGTCTCACCACCCTTATTGTAAAGAACTTCCTCCTAACATCCAGTCTAAATCTCCCCTCTGCCAGTTCAAACCCATTGCCCCTTGTCCTGTCATTACAAGACCTTGTCAATAGTCCCTCCTCAGCCCTCCTGTAGCCCCCTTCAGATAATGGAAGTTCTCCTGGAAGCTTTCTGTTCTCCAGACTGAAGAGCCCCAACTCTCAGCCTGTCCTCACAGCAGAGCTGCTGCAGCCCTCTGAGCACATTTGTGGCCTCCTCTGGACTGGCTCCAACACTTCCATGTCCTTCCTGTGCTGGGGGATCCAGAACTGCACACAGGACTGCAGGAGGGGTCTGAGGAGAGCAGAGTAAAGGGAGAGAATCCCTTCCCTTGCCCTGCTATGATCACAGAGCTAATTGCTGGTGGGTTGGTCAAGGTTACACTTTCAGGAGTGTAGGTGTGGGTGCAAACCCACCTTTGCCAGCATGGCAGCTCCTGCTGCTCACCAAGCAAGAGAGGCAAGCTTTTTGCAGGAGTCTTGACTTCTGCTAATGGTTATAAAGGGGTTTCTTACTGGTGCTGTACTGGTTGTCTTCAGTGCACAGCCCTTTTGAGCTCATGCCTTATCTGCATGCTGTAATTAAAAGCTCTGGGGATGATCAGTGAAGCTTTTGTTAGCTCTTGGGAGCTTCTTCAGGGCCAGTGAGCTGAATAAACACCAACACTTGATGTTTACCTTGGGGTGCCAGTTTGAGGGGCAGGCCTCTTGTGGAGTCTAGAGGTACATGGTTGGATTGAATGATCTTAGAGGTCTTTTCCAACCAAGTCTATGCCTCTGTGACTCAGACTCACAGATGGGGATGAACAGGTCTGATTTTTTGCCTTTCTTTCTGTCATTGCTTATAACCAGATCTGCTCACTGAGAGAACAAATATTGTATTTTCTTCTCTTAATTACAAATGAGAAGCAGCAGTGAGTCACCTTCAGTCACAGGGAATAAGAAATGCTACTGCTTAATAAAATGTTAATCCTTAATAGAACCAAACCCACTGTCTGTCACACTAACATCAGCTGCCTTCATCTCCTGCCTTCTCTCCAAAGTACTTTGCTGGTTTTCTTCAAGACTTCCTTGCAGCTAATGAGGAGCTCAGCCTTGCAGGATGATAAGCTCCTTGAAAGCCAAGGAAGCAGCAAGAACTGATGACCCTCTAAGCAGAAAAAAAAAAGATGTTTTCATGAAAAAGGTCAGAGAAATAAAGCAGCTTCTGAGTTAAGAGATGTGAATGTTTACACCTAGCACATGGGTACTGCCAGCTCCAAGCCAGAGCTGCTCTCCATGGGTGAGCCAGAGATTTGCTGCTCCCAAAGGCATGCTGGAACAGTGTCTGTCCTTCACCTGGGCAGCAGGTTTTCACTCTGTACCCCACTGCTGCTCCTGGTGATAGTGCACAGCCAACATCAAGCAGAGAACATCACCTATCAATGGGTGAGGCTTCAAAGCAGGCAGAGTCTGGGCTGCAGAGCTACAAACATCTCACCACCAGGTACTTCCAAGGCTGGTAGTAACTCAGTGAGGGCGAAGGACTGGTTGTCTCCTGCCTTCCTCAGCACCAAGGGACCACTCAGGCAAGGCAGGATATGTGGGATTCACAGGTATGGAAATGAGCTTCATGCCTTTTAAAGCAGCAACACTCCCTGCTGCAGCTATCAGCACAGACAAGTGCTAAACTTCAATCTGGAACTAGAAGCAAATCTAGAAGCTGTTGGGGGTTCTGCTGGCACTGAGCTTTGAGAGCTTTGGAAATGCTGTAAATTCCTGAACAGTGAATGCAAGCGAGCATGGGGGAGCTGGGGAAAAAAAAGTATCTATGGGAACATGATTTGGTAATTATTGAAATGAGGGTGCTTGTGCTTCCCTTCAGAAAGCAGACAGTGCTCTGCAGAAGCAAGGTATGGACATGGATTGAATGGTCCAGATGAACTAGTTCCAGAAGGTCAGCTTTGTTGCTCCTAAACATCCTCAATAATATAAAGGAAAGGACAGTACCAAAATTGCAGTCTAACTACAATTTTCCCCTCAAATCCTTTCAGTTTTGCGTTTCAGTTTTTAATGCCTCTTTAATGCCTGAAGCTGCCCTGAAAAGTAGATTGTTGTGTGGCTGTGTGAACCCTGCAGCTGCTTGAACCACAGAGCCATGGGAGGAAAGAGCTTGCAGCAGAACTGAGCTGTATTAACTGTTTCCCAATTAGAATGTTGAGAGTGAATTAGAGCTGGCAGATGCACTCCCGTGACAAGCAAAGGCAGAGTCACAACTGGAGACATTTGGCCTACTCATCTCATTAGGCTTTAGTGGCTGTTTTGTGGAGCACACTCTGGTCTTACAAGGTCACCACTCGGTGCTTGCTGGTACTGCTGAGCAGATAAACTCCTGGCAACTTAATGGAAATAATCCTTCACACACACACACCAGAGAGCAAGTTCAAGGGAACTTGCCAGTGCTGGAGAAATGGGAAGAGATGCAAGGAGAGAGGCCAGTTCTGGGGCCAAATTCCTGATATCCTGGTCTAAAAAGGGGTACATCACAGAATAATGGTGGAGGGTGGAAGGGACCTCAGGAGATCATCCAGTCCAGCCCCCCTGCTGCAACAGGTTTACCTCTCAGGTTGCACAGAAGCGCATCCAGGTGGGGTTTGAAAGTCTCCAGAGCAGGAGACTCCACAACCTCTCTGGGCAGCCTGCTCCAGTGTTTTGCCACCCTCACAGGAAAGAAGTTTCTCCTCTTGGTTAGGTGAAGGCTCCTGTGCTCCAGTTTGTCCCTGTTCCACTACACACACACACTGAGCTTTTGTTTGGTCAGAGCATTAAGGAGCTGAGCCTCGAGCTCCAAGTGCTGGGGCAGGCAGAGCTTCCTCTTGCCCCAGCACAGAAGAGGAGAGCTGCCCATGCTGGTGGGATATGGCATAAGCTAGACACTGGCCCTGCAGTGGCAGAACCACAGCCAACTGCAACGTGCCACCTCTGCCCATCTCTTTCAGAGCTGCCACAGACACCAGGGAGCCCTGCTGCTGATTTAGTATCTGGAGAAACAGTTGTAGCAGCATTTAGTATTACTGGTGCTACAGCAGCACCTACAGACTCGTCCTGGGACTGGGAATCCTTTGGCCTGCCAGTAGGGAAAGAGTGGCTGAAGGAGGCTCCCTGCAGCAAGGAGCTGACAACTCAAGGGAAAGGACAAGAGGTGGAGGGGGAAGGAGGTGAGGAGCAAAGCAGGGGAGTTGCACCTGGCAGCTGCTAGCTTGGACTGCTCTTGGATTTCACCTTCCTAAACCTAAGGAGACCCACACCTTGCTGGCAGCTGGCTGTGTTGCAGCCTGGAGTGTCATCTACAGGGTGACCTTGGGAACTTGTCAGGAAAGGCAACGTTTGACATGGAACATCATAAACTGCTTCATTCCCACGCACCAAAAGGAGTTGCTTGCTGACTTAGATAATCCCATCCTTGCAAGAGCTACAGATGGGGCTTTGTGGGAAAGAAGAGAGAAGGCAGTCAGTGCTTCTCAGACTCAGCTGCACTTTCTGAGCCTGGCTGCAGCGAGCTGGAAAGACACCACTCGGGGTTTTATCCAGGCTGCTGAAGGGATAAATCCCTTTTGCTGCCTGCTGCCTGCACTGAGCACATACTGACCAGAGTATTTCACTTCTGCTTCGTTCAGGAAACAGACAGAAACCTCAAACAATGTTCATTTTCTACTGCTGAGGTGTTTTGATTCATGCTAAAGACACAGAGTTTAATCTGTTTCCAATATTACGCTCCACAAGTCTCATGTCTGGAAAACTAAACATGGAATTAGAATCTTAATTACAGACATCCACAAAAATATTGGCTCTGTTTTCCTTCTGATCTCACAGAATCATAGAATCACAGAATGGTCTGGGTTGGAAGGGATCCCTGAAGCTCATCCAGTCCAACCCCCTGCACTCAGCAGGGACATTCTCCACTACAGCAGCTTGCTCACAGCCTTCTCCAGCCTCACCTTCAGTATCTCCAGCCATGGGGCCTCAACCACCTCCCTGGGCAGCCTGTGGCAGTGTTCCAGCAGCCTCCTGCTGCATAACTTGTTCCTCACATCCAAGCTCAATCTGCTCTGCTCTCATTTCAAACCATTGCCCTCATCCTGTCCCTGCAGGCCTTTGCAAACAGTCCCTCTGCAGCCTGCTTGCAGCCCCTTCAGGACCTGGCAGGCTGCTGTTAGGTCTGCCTGGAGCCTTCTCCTCTCCAGGCTGCACACCCCCAGCTCCCTCAGCCTGTCCTTGGGGCAGAGCTGCTCCAGCCCCATGATCATTTTTGTGGCCTGCTCTGGACCTGCTCCATTAGGTCCATGTCCTTCCTGTGTTGAGGGCTGCAGACCTGGACACAGCTCTGCAGGTGAGGTCTCACCAGAGTGAAGAGGCAGGGTTCCCTCTCTCCATCTGCTGCCCACACATCTTTTGTTAACAGCCCAGGATGTGATTTGTCTTCTGTGCTGCCAGCTCACTCTGTTGGCTCCTGTTCAGTTTCTCATCCATCAGCCTGCCCAAATCCTTTTCCACAGGGCTGCTTTCTCTCCCCTCACCCCCCAGGCTGGGATAGTGAGGATTGCTCTGGCCCAGGAGCACAACCCTGCAATCATCACACATTCTTAACCATGGAGTTGTGCATTCTACTACCAGCAAGACAGCTTTTTGTGTGTTTCTAAGAACCATTTGGCAGGCTGATGATCAATTTTCATTAGAACATTTATCTAGTTTTCCCAAGTTTGGCTTTAGATGAGTTAGGAACCAGATGGGGTTTAATGGAAAGCAAGGACTTCCTGTCTCTTGCACAGAAGCTTTCAGGAATCAGCATTTCTAGGCAAAACATTTGTTTGAAATACTTTTTTCCCTTTTTTTTTTACCTTATTTGCAATTAATACTGCCTTAAGGGAAGTATTTGCTCTTCAGTGCATGTGATACACAGTAAAATATGAACTTTACTAAAGCCAGATAAATCCAGCTCCCACACATAGAGGATCAGTGACCGTCCTCTGCTCTGGTCCACTGAATTCTCCTTCCTTGGGAAGCTTCCAGTGAAGTCCCTCTCCAAGCACAGGTGCAGGATACTTGCTTAGATCACTCAGAACATTTAAGAACATATGTGAGCACCTGAGAGTAGTTTGGCATCAATCAGATGACACAATAAACATGCAGAAGTGACAGCCAGGACAGAGGCAAGCAAAGGGGAGCTGGCTGCAGGTGAGCTCTTGGTGCTGTAGGAGAAATATTGCTACAAGCAACTGAGCAAAATGAAATAAAGCAGAAGAGACACAGACACAACTCAGAACCTCTGGGGAATTCAGGATATTGCCAACAATGCTGGTCAGTAGCTAAAAGTGCTGGGAGTCTTCAAAAGGATTGTGTGAAGTTTATGAGAAAAGTGATGGCAGGAGGAACAGCTGCAGAGAGATGGTCAAGGAAGCTTTAGGTGGTAGGACTCAATCCAAAGACAAAGGGAAAAGAATCATTTGCTAAAGATGACAGGAAAGCAGCTGAGACTGGCACCCAGCAAGGCTGCAGCCTTCAGAACCAGAATTACACTCTGGATGAGAGACACTCCAAAGCCAGAGGGAGAGTCAGGAGGCCAACAGGAGGAGGAGAAAGACAACACTACCGTGGCTGGGGGGAGAGACAAAGCAGCACAGCAAGATGTAAAATACAGTAGGGAAAATGTATAAGAGTGTTGACGCACATAAGAGAAGACTTTAACCACAACTGTGCCAGCAGAAGTGTGGCCAGCAGGGCAAGAGAGGGGATTCTGCCCCTTGACTCTGCTCTGCTCAGACCTCACCTCCAATATTGCCTCTAGTTCTGGTGTCTCTAGCAGAAGGAATCAAAGAATCACAGAATGTCAGGGGTTGGAAGAGACCTCAAAAGATCATCTGGTCCAGCCCCCCTGCCAGAGCAGGATCACCCTGAGCAGATCACACAGGAATGCATCCAGACAGTTCTTGAATATCTCCAGAGAGGGAGACTCCACAACCCTCCTGGGCAGCCTGTTCCAGTGCTCTGTCACCCTCACAGGGAAAAAATTCTTCCTCAGTTTCACTTGGAACCTCCTCTGCCTCAACTTCCATCCATTGCCCCTTATCCTGTCACTGGGCATCACCCAGCAGAGGACACAGAGCTGCTGGAGTGAGTCCAGAGGAGGCCACAAAGATGAGCCAAGGGCTGGAGCAGCTCTGCCATGAGGAGAGCCCAACTCTCTCAGCCTGTCCTCACAGCAGAAGTGCTCCATCCCTCTCTGTGCCTGCTCCCACAGGTTGATGCCATTCCTGTGTTGGAAGCTCCACAGCTGGACACAGTACCACAAGTGGGGAAGAAACCACAGCCTCACCCTGTTGCACAGATGAGCCTGAGGGGGTGAGATGGGTGAGAAAATCATCCACCTGCTGCCCTGAGCAGGGGCTTACCTCTATTCACCCCTTCAATTCAGGCTGCAGATGTGGGGGAGAATCCAAGGTCCCCCTGAGCTCAGGTATCTTCTGGTGGGTGCTCCTGTTTCTGTCTCAGGGATGGCACAGCCTGACTCCACCAATCTCTTGTTCTGCTTCCCTGATGCTTCCTAACTCTCCAGCCTCTCTTCGCAGCTCTGCCGCCAGTCTGAGCAGATCACCCAGCTGGTCACAGAGCCACCCACTGCCAGTGACAGGCAGTGCCTGCAGCCTGCGAGCTGGACAGCTGCATGTTTTCATGGGAGCTTTGTCTGGCTTGTCACATCCCCCACTGAGTGCAGAGAAGGAGGCTTTCTGAGGCCACACACTGGCCTGCCTTTTTTCTGTGACTCCAGCCCCTGCAGCGTGCAGGTACTGGCAAACAGCAGCTGCTGCAGCACTCAGCTCCCACCTGCACCTAAGCAAAGGAGCAGCATTTGGAAGCACTGCCTGTCCCCAGCTTGGCTGGGAGTTCAGAACAGCTTTCCATTAGAGGAAACAAGGAGAGACAACAGCAGACATGAAAGAGATTCTTTGATCACAGAAACATTCAGGTTGGCAAAGCCCCTCAGGATCACCAAGTCCCATCCATATCCCTACTCTGCAAGGTACACCCTAAACCATATTCCCAAGCACCACATCCAAAAGACTTCTAAACACACCCAGGGTTGGTGCCTCCAAAACCTCCCTGGGCAGCCCATTCCAATGCCTGACCACTCTTGCTGGGAAAACTTTTTTCCTCATATCCAGTCTAAACCTACCTGGTCACAGCTTGAGGCTTGCTCTATCACTAACGACCTGTGACAAGAGACCAGCAGCAGCCTCTCCAAGGCCCATGAGCAGCTGCCTAGGAAAAGAGCTCATGAAGATGGAGAAGATCATGGCCACCTGCTGTTCCTAAATAAACCATGGGGTTTGTTGTGCTGTGCCTTCCTCCACACCAAGGAAGCACCTGCTCTGTCCTCACAGCATGCACTCACACCTACAGGGAGCCACTCTGGTGTCCTAGGCAGACCCTGCGCCTCTGCCGCTCACCTGGCAGCGAAGGGAGAAGCAACCACCAGCCCCAGCTGCTGCCTGCAATGCCATCTCCTGCTCTCTGGCAGGCTAAAGGTGCCATGGAGCTCTCCTGCTGTTTTTCTTTCTGATGCTCTACTCTTTTGTGTGGGCTAAAGAGGCAGCTGGTGGGCAGGAAATGAAGATGGGGAGGGACAGTAACTACCAGTGAACATTACCCTGCACAGGTTGCAGAGTAGAGCTTAAATGACCTGGAAGAGTTTGAGGATGAAGTGAATTTACAGTACTGGCCTCCAGAGAAAGTGTTGCCATGGAACAGCTTCCCATGGCTGCCCAGGGAGGCTGTGGATGCTCCCTCTCTGGCGGTGTTCAAGGCCCAGTTGGATAAGGCTTTGAGCAGCCTGGTCTAGAGGAAGGTGTCCTTGTCCACAGCAGGGGGTTACAGCTGGATGATCTTTAAGGTCCCTTCCAACCTAAACCTTTCTATGAGTCTATTATGGAGTCTAAACCTTTCTATGAGTCTATTATGGAGGGAGCAGGCCTGTTTGAGGCTCTCTCCCAGAGCTGGTGCAGGTCTGAATTGCCCCAGAAGGAAAGCCTGGACAAAGCACACAATCAGTCCTTGCCATGCCAGAGAGGCAAAGCTGGTTCCATGGATCTCACTTGGCACTCACACTGGCAGCTGCTGCAAGACCTTTTTGTCTGTCTGCATTTCACTTGTGCCACATTTGTGGCATTTTTCCTCAATGGATGTTTACCTGCTTTTCAGCTCTCTCCAGAAGGCTGTATCACAGGCAATGTGAGCTTTGCTGACTCCTGCTTTCACTGCTGCATTTCTGTTTTCTCAGATGTTGTAATTACAGAGTATAGCAGAGAGTCTGGTGCAGCATCACATTGCATTGCAGCTCCCAGGTAGGAAGCCAGAGAAGTCTCTTCAGTCAGAAAAGTCTGTTCCTGCTGGCTTCCTTCCAAAGGCAATTCCAGGTGGACGTCAAAGAGGTGTCTTGTGTAAACTGAGGATGCTAGCACAGGCAGCAGGAATTTGGACTTTTGAGGTAGGCAAGCTGGGGAGCACTTAGTTGGGGTGTGCTAGAGGAAGAGCCCAGGACTGCATTTTGCACTAGCAGGACACATCTGGGTTGTTCTTATCCCTGGATCAGGATTGCCTGCACATTTCACAGCCTGGCTGCCTAGCAGCAGCACCTCTGCCCTGTTGGGTTAGATTCCTGTCTGATTTAGTGTGTGGGAAAATCATAGAATGCCTTAGGCTGGAGGGGACCTCAGAGCTCATCTCCTCCAACACCCCTGCCATGCCCAGGGACACCTCTCAACGACACTCAGCTGCTCAAGGCCTCATCCAATCTGGCCTTGAACACCCCCAGGTGAGAGGCAGCCACAGCCTCCCTGGGTAGCCTATTCCAGAGCCTCACCACCCTCCTACTGAAAAACTTCTTCCTCAGCTTCAGTCTCACCCTGTTCTGCCTCAGCTTCAAACCATTTCTCTTTGTCCTGCTGCTAGACACTCTCAGCAAAAGTCTCTCTGCAGCCTTCCTGCAGGGACACCTCACACTAGATCAGGCTGGCCACAGCCTCATCCAGCCTGCCCTTAAACACCTCCAGGGATAAGGCTTCCACCACCTACCTGGGCAATCCCCTCCAGGGTCTCACCACCCTCATGCTGAAGAACTTCTTCCCAACATCCACTCTGAATCTAGCCATTTCCAGCTTTGTTCCATTCCCCCCAGTCCTATCACTCTCTGACATCCTAAAAAGTCCTTCCTCAGCTTTCTCGTAGCCCCCTTAAGATACTGAAAGGTCACAATAAGGTCACCTCAGAACCTTGTCCTCTCCAGACTGAACAGCCCCAAATCCCTCAGTCTCTCCTCCTAGCAGAGCATCTTCAGCCCTCTGATGGTCCTCATGGCCCTTCTCTAGACACCTTCCAGCACAATTTGCTATGCTGGTAAAGGTTTAGGGCAGAAATTGCATCCCTTCTACCCAGCAGCTAAATGACTTCTGAAAAGAAAAGCCAAGGCACAATGCACTTGTCTGAAGGTGAAGGGGAGATGTGAAGAGGGATCCAAAGCCTTTGGCTGTGGCTGGCAGCATCACTGCATTACATAGAACCTAAGGAAGAGAGATTCCTTGCACAACTACTGCCTGTTGGAAGGAAGGCAAACTTCAGTCCTCCCAGCTTCCATTGATTTTCATTTTGCTCATAAACATCTGGAAAAACAAAAGGAGAAAAAAACCCCAAACAAACCCCAAACCCCAGCAAAACTCACAAATCAACAGACACAAACCCAACCAAACATGCACACAAAAAAACCCCCCAACAACCCAAACCCCCAAATGCTTTTCCTATATAAAATAGAAGCCAAGTAAATGCCAGGGGTGGGGGGAAAGAAATAGCAAACAGATTTGTTGGTTTGGTTGTTGGTTTATTTTTCTATTATATGGAGAATTCATTTTTCCAGTGAAAGAAATACCCAACAAGTTAGATTCTAGGCATGTTCTTGGCTGGAAATGGAGACATTGCAGTTTTTCTTCTGAGGAATAAGGAAATCAAAGCTGGCTGCAGAACACAGGCAGCATTTGCAAAAATGCTGTTTTGTTGAAAACTTAATTTCACATCAAAATCAATTTTGAGAGAAAGCTTTTTAAGCAGCCTGAGCCCTGAGACCATCTTTATCAAGAGCTGGAGCATCTCCTCTGTGGGGACAGGCTGGGAGAGTTGGGACTGCTCAGCCTGGAGAAAAGAAGGCTCTGGGGAAACCTCAGAGCAGAACTTCAATAGCTGAAGGGGCCTACAAGAAAGCCAGGAAGGGACTTCCTGCAAGGGTTTGTAGTGACGGGATGAGGGGAAATGGCTTTGAGCTGGAAGAGGGAAGATTAAGACTGGAGAGTAGGAAGGAATTCTTGCCAGTGAGGGTGGCAGACACTGGCACAGGTTGCCCAGGGAGGTCGTGGATGCTCCCTCCCTGGAGGTGTTCAAGGCCAGGTTGGATGGGGACTCAAGCAGCCTGGACTAGTGGGAGGTGTCCAGGGGTTTGAACTGGATGAGCTTTAAGGTCCCTCCCAACCCAACCCATCCTCTGGCTCCATGAAGAGTTACCACAAGCCCTTTCTTTGCAAGCTATTTCTGAAGTCAGAAATGAGTGTACACAGGAGATGCAGAGGACAGGCTGAAGTGCTGTGATGGTTTGGGAGTTCCCTGCCCCCCCACTCTATGAAAATCACCCAGCCTAGACTCAGCCAGCTGGAAGTTAAGGACTGAAGCTCTGTTTACAGCTCAGCACAATGTACAAGCAGAGATAGACACAACAGACAGGAATAGTTACAGACACATACCAGTTAAATGTAATACAGAAACACGATCCCCCTCCTAGAAATCAGGGTCCCCAGGAGGGGCTCCCAACCACCCTTCCAACCCCTCTACCTTACTCCAGGGTCTGCCTTACATGCAAAGTGAGTTTGGAGGATGGGCAAGGGGGGTTAGAAGCAGAGTGATGTGTTGGGTCCCACAGTAGAAGGCCACCAGACACAGCAGCTCCCAGAGGGAGAGACTCTCTGTGCTACCTGTGTTTGTGTCCTTGCTTTCATACACCTCAGCAAGCCTATGAGTGAAGCAGATCATAGAATCATAGAATCATAGAATGGTAAGGTTGGAAGGGACCTCAAGGATCATCTAGTTCCAACCCCCTGCCATAGGAAGGGACACCTCCCACTAGCACAGGTTACTCAAGGCCTCAT
>VWZE01025431.1:251176-271296 GCA_013396675.1 Eubucco bourcierii | reverse complement strand
CAGCCTGTCCAGGTCCCTCTGGATGGCATCCCTGCCCTCTAGCAAGTCGACTGTGCCACACAGCTTGGTGTCATCTGCAAACTTGCTGAGGGTGCACTCCATTCCTCTGTCCATGTCACTGACAAAGATGTTAAACAGCACTGGTCCCAGCACTGACCCCTGAGGGACACCACTTGTCACTGGTCTCCAGGTGGACATTGTGCCGTTGATCGCCACTCTCTGGGTTCGACCATCCAGCCAATTCCTTATCCAGCAGTGGTCCATCCATCAAGTCCATGCTTTTCCAGTTTGGTGACCAGGATGTCATGTGGGACAGAGTCAAATGCTTTACTCAGGTCCAGGTAGATGACATCAGCCGCCTTTCCCTTGTCCACTGTTGCTGTGACTTCATCATAGAAAGCCACTAAATTTGTCAGGCAAGATCTGCCCTTGGTGAAGCCATGCTGGTTCCCACCAATCACCTCTGCTTTGTTTTCCATTTGCCTTAGCAGGACTTTCGGCAGGATCTGCTCCATGATCTTGCCTCCAGTGTTTGCTTTTCACAGCCTAGCATCTATATTTTTTCTTTAAAACATTCCAATTAGCCTCAAACCAGCACAAGTGCACTGAAAGTGAGACAAACCTTTAAAAGCACTATCAGCTGATCAGTAGAAGATGGAAGCTGTCCTGTAATTTCCTCTTCCCTTGACCCTTCTCCTGCTGATGCACCACCCAAGTACACATTTATCACGTCAACTTAGTGAAGAGGATCAGCTCTGAGAAGTCTTCTTATCACTGTCTGAGTACCAGAAGCTTCCTGTTTCTTACAACAACAACAAAACCTCTTCTGGGTACAACGAAAGGATGAGATGGAGCATGGAAAATGTCCAAGCAGAGCCACAGTCAAATCCACCTGCATTGCAGCCAGCAGTTCGAGAGTCTGCTCTTGGGAGGATGTTATGAAGTCAGTTGTGAGGTCCCAGAAAAGCAGCAGCAATAAATTGATCATTAAAATAGACTATTTAGAAGAACCAGAGACTTCCCACGCCCCTCTGCTTTGTTACTTTACTCTTCTACCATGCACCTTAATTAAAAAAAGAAATCCTGGCTGAGCTGCTTTGGGAGGGATCTCTGGGAGCTTCCTGCAGGCTCAGTTATTTCTCAGAGCAATTGGTGCTTCATTAGCTTAGAGGTTATTTGTGCCAGGTGGTTTCTCCACCTACTGTAAAGTTTGAAATGAGGGAGAGTGGGGGGAGGCAGGGAAAGGTATGCTTAAGAAACCTTACACTTTGCTAACCTGCTGCTAGTTCAGGTGAGCAGTGCTGCAGAGCAAACACACTCCTGGGTTTCTACCGATGTTGGCAACTGTTTCTGATGTTTGTGTGATCCTTGCCAGGCTGCTGGCCCTACAGGATGTGCTGGCAAGGTTCTTTGCCAGCCTGGTACAACAATAGGATGGAGATCACAGAATCACAGAATGGTAGGGGTTAGAAGGGATTTCCAGAGATCACAGGATCAAAGGATCACAGGATGTTAGGAGTTGGAAGGGACCCAAAGAGAGCATCCAGTCCAATCCTCCTGCCAGAGCAGGACCAGACAATCTAGCTCAGGGCACACAGGAACACATCCAGACAGACCTTGAAAGGCTCCAGAGAAGGAGACTCCACAGCCTCTCTGGGCAGCCTGTGCCAGTGCTCTGGGACCCTTACAGTACAGAAGTTCCCCCTTGTGCTGAGGTGGAACCTCCTGTGCTGCAGCTTCCATCCATTGCTCCTTGTCCTATCCCAGGGGTGCAAGTGAGTAGAGCCTGTCCCCTCCCCCTCTCCTGACCCCCAGCCCTCAGAGATTTATAATCATTTATTAAATCTCCTCTCAGTTTTCTCCAGACTGAACAGCCCCAGGACCTGCAGCCTCTCATCAGGCAGTGTTCCAGTCCCCTCATCATCCTCATAACCCTCTGCTGGACTCCTCTAGTCCAAGCCCCTGCCAACGCAGGATTGCCCAGGGCAGATCACACAGGAAGGCATCCAGGCAGCTCTTGAAAGTCTCCAGAGAAGGAGACTCCACAACCTCTGGGCAGCCTGCTCCAGGGCTCCAGCACCCTCATGATAAAGAGGTTTCTCCTCCTTTTGAGGTGGATCTTCCTGTGTTCCAGCTTGTACCCACTGTTCCTTGCCCTGTCAGTGGGAGCCACCAAAAAGAGCCTGGCCCCTTCGTCTTGACTCCCAGCCCTCAGATACTTAGAGATGTTCCTAAGATCCCCTCTCAGCCTTCTCTTCTCCAGACTGAACAGCCCCAGGGCTCTCAGTCCTTCTTCATCAGTCTCTCTTCACAGCAGTTCCCCCAGACATCCTCATGGCTCTCCACTGGACCCTCTCCAGCAGGTCCTTGCCTCTTGTGAACTGGGGAGCCTGAAACTGGACACAATATTCCAGGTGTGGTCTAAGCAGGGCAGGGCAGAGTGGGCGGAGAAGAACCTCCCTAGATCTGCTGGACACACTTTTGTTGATCCACCCCAGGATGTTGTTGGCCCTCTTGGCCACAAGGGCACACTTCTGTCCCATCCATCCACCATCCATCCACCATCCATCCACCATCATCACCATCTATCCATCCATCCATCATCATCTAGCCATCCATCAAGCAATTAGCAGGAGCAGTTGTATTCTCCTCTCAGTCCCAGGTGCAAGAAATCTGTTCCAAACTAGATTCTGTGGGACCCTAAGACAAAGGAGGCAGATGGAGATGTAGCTCCATTCCTCTTTATAATCCTGGGTACACTTAAGCCTAATTGGCAGCTCTGGAGCTTACCATCCTGGAACATACCTAACACATCTTTCAGTTTTTAAGGGTTGTATTTAGAAATGTTCTTTTCCTTTTAATGATTTTCTTTTTCCCTTCTAAATAGAGTCATATTTCATTTGAGTGAAGCCCATAGTTGTACAGCAGAAATTTGGCAGTCTCAAAGACTCTCAGAAGAAGAAATATGACACAAATCAGGCTCCCTATGCAAAGAGACATTAACCTTTCATTAGAAGCTGTAATTCCTGCAGAGAATTCATGCAGACATAAAAGGAGTTTCTCATATGAAACCATCACTTGAGTTGACCTCATAGATGAAGACCTCTGTGCAAAACCAGCAGAGGCTGTGACTGATCACCAGACTAAGTAGTCTGATTTATTAAAGGGCAGGGGAAAGGGTCCCAGAGCTGCTCCATCTGAAGTACCAAACTCCCTTGCTAACAACAGTGTTGCACTGAGACTGCAGCTGTTAAATTGCCTCCTTGCTGCACGCACACAGGGCTCTGGCTTTATCTCCAGGAGCCTCAGGCAGGATGCATAAAGGAACTGCAGCATGCCAGAACTGGATGAGGAGGACAAGATGACTTGGAGGCTCCACTTGCATGCACTGAATCACAGAAATGTTCAGGCTGGAAAAGGCCTCTGGCATCATCCACTCCAACCATTCCCTAACCCTGCCAAGGCTGGGACTAAATCATGGCCTTCAGCACCACAGCTCTGCCTTTTGGAAACACCTCTGGGGGTGTTTCCACCTCCCTGGGCAGCCTGTGCCAGGCTTTAAGAACCCTTTCAGTCAAGAAGTTTCTTCTAATCTCCAACCTAAACCTCCCCTGGTCCAATTTCCTCCCTTACTGTCACTTATTCTTAAGAAGAGACCAACTCTCACCTGGCTCCAACTTCCTTTTGGGGAGCTGTAGAGAGCCAGAAGGTCACCCCTCAGCCTCCTTTTCTCCAGGAAATATAACCCCAGTCCCCTCAGCTGCTGCTCAGCAGCCCTGTTCTCCAGACCTTTTCCTTTAGCCTGCAAAGCCCTCCCACTCAGTGAAGAGCCCTGAGAACCAGCATGCTAGGGAAGGGAACAGGAACAATGAAAACATTTGCTTGTCCATCAGGAGGTGTTAAGCACACAGGGTGACTAACACGTTCTAGGGTTCAGTCACAGCTTCTTAGAGTGCTAAGAATGCACACACATGATGTGCAGTCCTAGAAGATCCCACCAGCAGCCAGCAGTGCCCTCAGGCAGTCCAACAGGCAGCTGTGTGCTGCCTGCAGACAGAGGAGTGCGGGCAGCAGGGCGAGAGAGGGGATTCTGCCCCTTGGCTCTGCTCAGATTTCACCTCCAATCCCGCTTCCAATTCTGCTGTCCTCAGCAGGAGAAGGACACAGAGCTGCTGGAGAGAGTCCAGAGGAGGCCACAGAGATGATCCAAGGGCTGCAGCAGCTCTGCTGTGAGGGCAGGCTAGGGGAGCTGGGGGTGTGCAGCCTGGAGAGAAGATTCTGGGGGGACCTTAGAGCTGCCTGCGAGTGCCTGAAGGGATCCTGCAGGAAGGCTGCAGAGGGACTTGTGCAGAGGGTGTGTAGAGACAGGACAAGGGGGAATGGTTTGAAGCTGAGGTAGAGCAGGGTTAGGCTGGAGCTGAGGCAGAGCAGCATTAGACTGGAGCTGAGGAAGAAGTTCCTCAGTAGGAGGGTGGTGAGACTCTGGAATAGACTGCCCAGGGAGGCTGTGGCTGCCTCCTCTCTGGAGGTGTTCAAGGCCAGATTGGATGAGGCCTTGAGCAGCCAAGTCTAGCTGAGAGATGCCCCTGGCCATGGTGGGGAGGTTGGAGGAGATGAGCTCTGAGGTTCCTTCCAGCCTGAGCCATTCTATGATTCTATGATCTTTCTATCTAGATTTTTCCAAAGGAGTCAAATGGATTTGATTAGAAGTAGAAAGTGTGAAGCAGGATGAAAATGATTCATTAACTCTAGTTAACACCATGCTCCATGTCTGTGATCATCAGTGACAAGTTCTGTGCCCAACCACATGGAAAATGAGAAAAAATAAGAGAGTTAATCAAAATCTGAGGGTGTCAGGGGTTTTGGTGAGTTTAAACTTAGATATGCAATAGAACTTTGAATTTTACATTGTAATTCAATTACTTTTTTTTTCCTGTGTATTAAATTAATCTTTATTAACACTTATTAATCCTTGGTAAAAAAAGATCAGAGTAGAGCTGAGGGTGGCAGCAGTGTTATTTTGTCTCACACAGAAGAAAAAGTACTTCAGAAAGCCCCAGATTGTGAAGAATTTCTTTGCTGCAAGAGAGGTCAGGGGTTGGCACAGGCTGCCCAAGGAGGTGTTGAAGAGAGCTGTGGCCATGGCACTTGGAGGTTTAGTGGTCATGGTGGGGTTGGGTTGGACTGGATGGATCTTGGAGATCTTTTCCAACTGAAACATTTCTGTGATTCTGTGATTCCAGGACAATTTATCTCTAACACCTCAGAAGAAGATGGCAACTGGAAAAAAAGAAACTTTACAACCAAACCCAACAGGAGTTCAAAGTTTTTCATTGTGGTTTTTTTAATTGCAAACAGAGTTTAGGAACAAGACAAGAATAGCATTGGAAGCATCTTTAGAAGCTTTCCTTCTGACTCTGAGGAACTTGCCAGTATTTATTTACAATCACCTTGCTGCAAGGCCATGAGATTTCAAAGTCATTAAGAGCTAGAGGCCAAAAGGATCCTTGCCTGCTCAGCACCCAGGTAACAGCTGGAGAGCAGGTGTATAATGAACACCAATAGATAGCAACAGGTCAAGTGATTGCCTAACCCAACAAACTAACCCATCACAGAGCTTTGTCACTAACACTGGCCTGACTTTAAAATGGACTGATGGAGCCAAAAGGGAAATGAGGAGCAAAGACTGCTGTGCTGGTTTGAGGCTAATTGGAATATTTTAATAGACAAAGTTGCACTATAGGCTGTGAAAGGAAAACATTATGATGTCTACTTCACTCATACGCTTGCTGGAGAATTGTTTGGGAATACTAACCAAAACAATTGATAAGTCAGTTGCTCTCTGTCGCTTGCTTGAGCAGGAGCTGCTGGTGGGATCTAGCAGCTTCTGGGCTCTGGCTCCTCTGCTGATTAATCCTCACTAACCACTTTTCTTCTAACCCTCTTGGCCGATCCTCCTAATTTACCTTGCACGTAAGGCNCCTCATCCCTGGAGGTGTTTAAGTCCATGCTGAATGAAGCTCTGGCCAGTCTGATCTAGTGTGAGGTGTCCCTGCCCATGGCAGGGGGGTTGGAACTGGATGATTCTTGTGGTGCCTTCCAATCCTGACTGGTTCTATGATTCTAAGTGTGGTTCTCTGGGGTAAGAAGAGGTACTGGAGCTTAGTGACCACAATCCTGCCAAACACAAGAATCCAAGAGTCTTTACAAGGCAGTGAGTTGCCACAGAAGGATAATGCTGCTTTAGAAGATACTGGATGGCTCCACAGGACTGCACTCTTTAGGCTGTGGATCGGATTAGGAGACAATTAAAGCTTGGGTTTGGGTTGGGTTTTTTAAACAGCAAGATGAAATATTGCTTCTTGTTTCAAGAAAGAATCATTATTTGTCACTCTTTAAAGTTGAAGTTAATCCTAGAAAGCTGAATGGTTTTTTGCTACTCCTGATTGGAATCTTTTCTTCTAAATACTTGTAATTAGTTTTCAGTTGAATTGGAAAGTTCTTTTGAAGCCTGATTGTCTCCCTTTGCTGAAAACATTGCCTTTGCTTCTGGTTTCCCCTCCTTTTGAAACTCTTTTCTGAATAAAAAGCCAAAGATGAAGCTAGAGGCTTTGCTCTTAAAAGTGCTTCTCTGTCAGTACCTTCTTGGTGCACAGACATGGGGAAACTCTTTGATGTGGCTCTGACAAGCTCCAAATGTTCTTGGATTCATGCAAGCAAAATGGAGACAGCTTCAAAGCAGAAATTTTTCCAGCTCCTCTTGTCTATACAAATGAGCACCACTTAAAAAGAAAGAAAAGAGCAGAATTTATACTTGAGAAACAAAAAGTCTAGGGTTTGAAGGTGTGTTTTGTTATGTTTACTGGTGTGTGAAGCAGGTTCTGTAATGATCTGTTTGCATGAAATGAAACTCTGCTGAGCCTGTCCCTGGAAAGGAACAATAAATGGCTCCAGTACAGCTTAGGAGGTTGTCTGCTGGAGAGCAGCCCCAGGGAGAAGGACCTGGGAGTCCTGGGGGACAAGTTCTGCCTGGGACAGCTATGTGGCCAAGAAGAAGGCTGCTGACTGTCTGCTTTGAAACAGGGGTGGATTCTTCTGCCTAATCCCACCAGAGACATCT
The DNA here is from genome assembly GCA_013396675.1 of Eubucco bourcierii. Taxonomy (NCBI): domain Eukaryota; kingdom Metazoa; phylum Chordata; class Aves; order Piciformes; family Ramphastidae; genus Eubucco; species Eubucco bourcierii. Next base: position 264,176 of record VWZE01025431.1, on the reverse strand, counting down.
TCATGTTCACCATTTGAGGTTTCTTCATGCCTGGCAAAGCAAGCCAGCAGCTGCTAAATGATCATTCTCCTACCTGCTGGCTGCATCTGAATGGACAGAGCTGCAAATAGATGTTGCAACAGCCTTAAGCAGAAGTGCTCTTAGCCAACACTGAAGACTTCTCCAAACAGCACAGTACAATGTGTGAATGTCTTTTCACTCAGCACCACACTGGCAGACTGGCACAGCTCCCCAGATCCCACCAGCCATGCTGCTTCCACAAACCCCTTTGACAAGGGCTTGCAGTGATAGGATGAGGGGGGTGACTTTAAATTGAGAGAGGGGAGATTGAGACAGGAGATTAGGAAGAAATTCTTGACAGTGAGGGTGAGGAGACTGTGGAACAGGCTGCCCAGGGATGTTGTGGGTGCCCCCTCCCTGGAGGTGGTCAAGGACAGGTTGGACAAGGCCTTGAGCAAGCTGTGCTGGTGGGAAGCCCACGGCAGGGGGTTGGAACTGGATGCTCTTTAAGGTGCCTCCCAACTCAAACCAATCCATCATTCATTCTATCATTTTTGCAACTCAATGGAGAACAGAAACTGGCTTTCAGCCAGATTGGTTTCTGGTGCCTGTTTTCATGCCTGTGCAGGGCTTAGCTGCTTGAGAGAGTCCAGCACAGAGCCACAAAGATGATGAAGGGAATGGAACATCTCTCTTATGAGGAGAGGCTGAGGGAGCTGGGGCTGTGCTGATTGGAGAGGAGGAGTCAGAGGGGTCACCTCATTCATAAAGATGTAAAAGTGAGTGCAGGAGGCTGGAGCCAGGCTCTGCTGGGTGATGCCCAAGGACAGGATCAAGGGGCAATGGGTGGAAGCTGAGGCATAGGAAGTTTCATTTAAACATGAGGAGGAATTTTTTTTCACTGTGAGTGTGACAGAACACTGGAACAGGCTGCCCAGAGGGGTTGTGGAGTCTCCCTCTCTGGAGATACTCAAAACCTGCCTGGATGTGTTCCTGTGTGATCTGCTCTAGGTGATCCTGCTCTGCAGGGGGGTTGGACTGGATGAGCTTTCAAGGTCCTTTCCAGGCCCTGACATGCTGTGATTCTGTGACTCTCTGCCTTTTTGGGCTGGGCACACATGAGCTCAGCAGTCTGTCAGTGCTGTCCTAGGGAAACAGGGGGTTTGGGTGCTTCCCACCTGCAGAGCCTTCCCTCCTGAGCTGAGTTCTGTAGGCAGTGGCCAAAAGCTATTGCTGTTGTTTCCTGTGTTGACACAGTGCCTAGAAGTTGAAGGCAAGAATCAGGCCTGGTTGCAGCAGGAGCTGAAGAAGTGCAGTTGGAAGGTCCTGCTCTGGGGAATTTATGGATCCTTGCAGCAGTGATCCTGATCATAATAATTTACAGACTCACATTAGCAAAGCCTGTAGCAAATTAGCCTATGGAACAGATGAGCAAGGAGTGGAGGAACTCAAGAAAACAGCACAAAGGGATATTTACATGAAATTAGTTCATGAGGCAAGCTTTAGGAGACTAATCTCTCTTTATAGCCACTGGATGGTGGAGAGGATCCAAGAACAGTTAAATTAGAATCATAGAATCAGTCAGGGTTGGAAGGGACCACAAGGATCATCTAGTTCCAAACCCCTGCCATGGGCAGGGACAAGTTTCATTCCTGCACTGAATCACAACCTGGAAAAGCTCTTCCCCCATCTCTCCTGAAAATAACAAAGATGGACACAAACAGTAAGTGCCAAGTTTAGGCAGCTTTAACACCTCAAACCCCCCAATCATTAAGGTTGGAAAAGACCTCTAAGATTACAGAACCCAACAGCAACCTCCCACCACCCCCATGACCACTAAACCATGTCCTGAAGTGCCATGTCTGTGTGCTTTTGGGCACTCACTAGGCAGAAGAGTTTGCTCACTTGACTTGTGTTTATCAGGACTGTACTGAGCTAGATGATTTTTAAGGACCCATCCAACTCAAACCATTTGTAATTCTGTGATTGTACTGATATTATTATTATTATTAATTATTATCATAGAATGGTTGAGGTTGGAAAGGACCTCAAGGATCACCTACTCCACCTCCTTACCATGCCCAGGGACATCTCTCAATCAGACTCAGCTGCTCAAGGCCTCATCCAGCTTGGCCTTCAACACTCCCAGAGTGGAGGCAGCCACAGCCTCCCTGGGCAGCCTGTGCCAGAGTCTCACCACCCTCCTACTGAAGAACTTCCTCAGCTTCAGTCTCGCCCTGCTCTGCCTCAGCTCCAAACCATTCCCCCCTTGTCCTGTCTCCAGACACCCTCAGCAAAAGTCCCTCTGAAGCTTTCCCACAGGATCCCTTCAGCTATTAGCAGGCAGCTCTGAGGTCCCCTTGGAGTTTTCTCTTCTCCAGGCTGAACACCCCCAGCTCATTCAGCCTATACTCGTAGCAGAGCTGCTCCAGAGGTGATGATATTATTATTATTATTATTACTATTAGTATTAGTGGTGGTGGTGGTGTTATCATATCAAATCATACCATATGATATCATATTATATCATACCACATCATATCATATATCATATTATATTGTATTATATTCTGCCTTGCTAGAGGGCAGGGATCCATCCAGAGGGACCTGGACAGGCTACAGAGGTGTGCCCAGGCCAACCTCATGACATTCAACAAGGCCAGGTGTAAGGTCCTGCACCTGGGTTGGCAGAATCCCAAGCACAACTCCAGGCTGAGTGGGGAATGGCTGAGAGCAGCCCTGAGGAACAGGCCTTGGGGGTCTGGGGTGATGAAAAGCTCAACCTGAGCCTGCAGTGTGAGTGCAGCCCAGACAGCAACTGTGTGCTGGGCTGCAGCAAGAGCAGTGTGGGCAGCAGGGCAAGGGAGGGGATTCTGCCCCTTTGCTCTGCTCTCCTCAGACCCCACCTGGAGTCCTGTGTGCAGTTCTGGAGCCCCCAGCACAGGAAGGACATGGAAGTGTTGGAGTGGGTCCAGAGATGCCGAGAGGGCTGCAGCAGCTCTGCTGTGAGGACAGGCTGAGACTTGAGGCCCTGCAGCCTGCAGAAGAGAAGGTTTCCAGGAGACCTTAGAGTAGCCTTCCAGTATCTGATGGGGGCTCCAGGAAGGCTGGGGAGGGACTATTGACAAGGTCTTGTAATGCCAGGACAAGGGGAATGGGTTTGAACTGGCAGAGGGGAGATTGAAAGTGGATGTTAGGAAGAAGTTCTTTGCAGTGAGGGTGGTGAGACACTGGCACAGGTTGCCCAGGGAGGTTGTGGCTGCTCCCTCCCTGGAGGTGTTCCAGGCCAGGTTGGAGGAGGTCTTGAGTGACCTGTACTAGTGGGAGGTGTCCCTGCCTATGGCAGGGGGTTGGAACTAGATGATCCTTGAGGTCCCTTCCAACCTTACCATTCTATGATTCTATATATTTTATACTATATATATTACATTCTATCTTAGCATATTATATTATATATATTATATTTATGAGACTATGTTATATTACATTACATTATAATACATTGCATTCCTTTGATTTTAGTTATTATATTTATGATCTTATGTTATACTACATTACATTATAATACATTGCATTCCTATTATTATAGTGATTATAGTGATTATATTATGTTATACTACATTACATTATAATACATTGCATTCCTATTATTATAGTGATTATAGTGATTATATTGTTATACTACATTACATTATAATACATTGCATTCCTTTTATTATAGTGATTATTATATTATGTTCTACTACATTACATTATAATACATTGCATTCCTTTTATTATAGTGATTATTATATTATGTTCTACTACATTACATTATAATACATTGCATTCCTTTTATTATAGTGATTATTATATTATGTTATACTACATTATAATATATTGCATTCCTTTTATTATAGTTATTACAGTTATGATACTATATTTATTATATGTTATACTACACTACACCATAATACATTGCATTCCTATTATTACAGTGATTATAGTGATTATATTTATTATATTATGTTAGATTATATTACATTGTAATACATTGTATTCCTTTTATTATAGCTATTGTAGTTATTATATTATAGTTATGATATTATGTTATATTACATTACATTCTAATACATTGCATTCCTTTAATCATAGTTATTATATTACAGTTATGCTATTATATTACATTACATTATCATAAATTGCATTCCTTTTATCATAGTTATTATAGTTACAATATTTATGTTATGTTATATTACATTTTAATATATTGCATTCCTTTTATTATAGTGATTATAGTTATCATATTTATGCTATTATGTGATATTACATTCTAATACATTGCATTCCTGATATTATAGTTATGATATTATATTATGTTATATTACATTACAATACACTGCATTCTTATAGTTATTCTGTTATAGTTATTCTATTCTATTATGTTATGTTACATAACATTACAAGATACTGCATTCCTATTATTATAGTTATTATATTAGTTGTTATTCTTGCCTTCATCATGATGAATGTGTGCAGCACCCAGCAAAGTGATGCTGCTCATGATGAATGGCAGAGCCTGCAGGAGGCCAATCCTATTGCAGGAGGCCAATCCTATTGCAGGAGGAGCAATAAAGTACCCAGTTAAAGAAGGGTGCAAGCATTCCTTGCTTCTTCAGCACTCCATTAATCCCCAAGCAGCTCCAAACCCCACTGCTAGCTGTTGGCTGCGAATCAGTGTGCCAGATGGGGAATAAAAAGCAGTGACTTTTCAAAGCCTCCCACGGCAATGGATTGCATTTTTACATTTCAAGGCTGTGGTTCTGCTCCTGGGCAGGAGGCAGCAGAGCATAAATATATATCTCTGGGAATAACTGCAATGAAAGCAGGGCCAAATGAAAGGGGAAACAAAATGCAGGGACGTGGCTTAGAATAAGCAAAATCATCTTGGAATTTGTCTTCCAAAGTATTGTGGAATTTATGCTACCTAATAACAGAAGGGTTTGGAGAAGGGCTTGGGGGTGCTGAGNCAAGAGTGATTGGCATTGGAATGGGCTGCCTGGAGAGGTGGTGGAGTTCCCATCTCTAGGGGTGTTTAAGAGGAGGCTGCATGAGGCACTTAGTGCCATGGTTAGTTAATTAGAAAGTGTTGGGTGATAGGTTGGACACAATGATCTCAGAGGTCTTTTCCAACCTGGTTAATTCTGTGATTCTGTGGGAGAAGCTCAACATGAGCTGGCAACATGTGCTGGTAGCCCAGAAACTAGCCCTGTCCAAAACAGTGTGGTCAGCAGGAGGAGATTCTGCCCCTCTGCTCTGCTCTGCTCTGCTGAGACATCACCTGGAGTACTGTGACCAGCTCTGGAGCCCTCAACACAAGGAGGAGCTGTTAGAGCAGGTACAATGATGGCTACAAAGATGATCCAAGGGCTGGAGAACTTCTGCCATGGGAACATGCTGAGAGCCTTGGGGTTGTGCAGCCTGGAGAAGAGAAGGCTGCACGCAGACCTTCAAGCACAACTTGAGGCCAATTTTTTTGTCCTATCACTGCTTACTAGGGAGAAGTGACCAACCCCCACCTCACTCCAACCTCCTTTCACAGAACCACAGAATGGTTTGGGATGAGCTGTCCAGGGAGGTGGTGGAGTCACCCACCCTGGATGCATTGAAGGGTGGTTTGGATGTGGTGCTTAGGGCTATGGTTTTTTAATCTTGTAGAGTAGGGTTCTAGGTTGGACTTGGAGATCCTGAGGGGCTTTGCCAACCTGCATGTTTCTGTGATTCTGTTTGGGTTGGAAAGGACTTCCAAAGGTCCTCCAGTCCAGAGCAACTCCTTAGCAGTGCTCCTAAAAGAACAAGGCAGAAGCTGCACAGCAGCACTGATGGATCTCCTAGCATCCAAAACACCCACAATTAAAGCTCATTATTGCAGCTTGCTCTACAAGATAATGCATCTTCCAGAAATCCCATTACAAGTTAAGCATCAAGATGCTAATTAAAAACAAATTAAACATCTCCCCATGTTTAAAAGCTGGAAGAACTTTCTGTTGTGACTGAACTGTTGACAATAACCTTTCATCAGCAGCTCTGTGCACTGTAAAAGTGTCACTCACAGAAGGAAGGGAGCAGGCACAGCACATCTCCAGCATCTGGAGACCAATGTCACACAGCATAAAAGCAGAAAAGCTGACTTTGTTTTCATTAAATGCTTTGATAGCCATGGATTGGTTGTAAACAGAACATCAAACAGCAGGGCAAAACCTACAGCCCATTAAATATCCTAAGCACAGTTTGTTCCAAGGAGGACTATGAAACAGCACAGTGTTGAAGACTGACTTCCAAAAACATTACAGCATCAAACAGGTGTTTTGCTAAGAGAACCCTGAGGTGGCCCCAGCCCAGAGCTCCTTGGATATCTCAGCCAGAGGTTAACATCAACACTCATTGTTCACAGTGAAGCTGAGTGAAATCTCTGCACCTTGCAGGTCCTTTGCAGACCTTGCAAACCTGCCACTGCTGGAGCTGGGCAACCCCTGCAATGCTGCTGGGCAGTCGATAGAGCTTTTAGAACCTATCTTTTTAAGGATGCTCATTAATCACAACCCACATGCAGGCACTCTCTTCTAAAACAGGTAAAGTGTTTCTCCAGAGCTTTGGCAAGAATAGCAGAATGCCTTCTGCCTCTCCAGAGGCAGCTTCAACAGTCTTCTCCTTGCACCATTGTGCCCAACCCCAGCTAGATCATTTCAGAGTCACAGGTTGGATTGAAAGTGTGCATCCAAAATGAGGCACAGAATTGTTTCAGCTGGAAAAGCCCTCTAACATCATCTAGCCCAACCATCAACCCAACACCACCTTGGCCATCAAACCATGTCCCAAGGTGCCAAGATCACACATTTCTGGAACACCTCCAGGGATGGTCACCTCCCTGGGCAGCCTGTGTCAATCCCTGACCACTCTTACAGAAAAAAAATGTTTTCTAACCTCCAACCTAAGCCTCCCCTGGCACAATTCCAGGTCATTTCCTCTTGTTTTATGACNTAGTGCCATGGTTAGTTAATTAGAAAGTGTTGGGTGATAGGTTGGACACAATGATCTCAGAGGTCTTTTCCAACCTGGTTAATTCTGTGATTCTGTGAGAGAAGCTCAACATGAGCTGGCAACATGTGCTGGTAGCCCAGAAACTAGCCCTGTCCAAAACAGTGTGGTCAGCAGGAGGAGATTCTGCCCCTCTGCTCTGCTCTGCTCTGCTGAGACATCACCTGGAGTACTGTGACCAGCTCTGGAGCCCTCAACACAAGGAGGAGCTGTTAGAGCAGGTACAATGATGGCTACAAAGATGATCCAAGGGCTGGAGAACTTCTGCCATGGGAACATGCTGAGAGCCTTGGGGTTGTGCAGCCTGGAGAAGAGAAGGCTGCACGCAGACCTTCAAGCACAACTTGAGGCCAATTTTTTTGTCCTATCACTGCTTACTAGGGAGAAGTGACCAACCCCCACCTCACTCCAACCTCCTTTCACAGAACCACAGAATGGTTTGGGATGAGCTGTCCAGGGAGGTGGTGGAGTCACCCACCCTGGATGCATTGAAGGGTGGTTTGGATGTGGTGCTTAGGGCTATGGTTTTTTAATCTTGTAGAGTAGGGTTCTAGGTTGGACTTGGAGATCCTGAGGGGCTTTGCCAACCTGCATGTTTCTGTGATTCTGTTTGGGTTGGAAAGGACTTCCAAAGGTCCTCCAGTCCAGAGCAACTCCTTAGCAGTGCTCCTAAAAGAACAAGGCAGAAGCTGCACAGCAGCACTGATGGATCTCCTAGCATCCAAAACACCCACAATTAAAGCTCATTATTGCAGCTTGCTCTACAAGATAATGCATCTTCCAGAAATCCCATTACAAGTTAAGCATCAAGATGCTAATTAAAAACAAATTAAACATCTCCCCATGTTTAAAAGCTGGAAGAACTTTCTGTTGTGACTGAACTGTTGACAATAACCTTTCATCAGCAGCTCTGTGCACTGTAAAAGTGTCACTCACAGAAGGAAGGGAGCAGGCACAGCACATCTCCAGCATCTGGAGACCAATGTCACACAGCATAAAAGCAGAAAAGCTGACTTTGTTTTCATTAAATGCTTTGATAGCCATGGATTGGTTGTAAACAGAACATCAAACAGCAGGGCAAAACCTACAGCCCATTAAATATCCTAAGCACAGTTTGTTCCAAGGAGGACTATGAAACAGCACAGTGTTGAAGACTGACTTCCAAAAACATTACAGCATCAAACAGGTGTTTTGCTAAGAGAACCCTGAGGTGGCCCCAGCCCAGAGCTCCTTGGATATCTCAGCCAGAGGTTAACATCAACACTCATTGTTCACAGTGAAGCTGAGTGAAATCTCTGCACCTTGCAGGTCCTTTGCAGACCTTGCAAACCTGCCACTGCTGGAGCTGGGCAACCCCTGCAATGCTGCTGGGCAGTCGATAGAGCTTTTAGAACCTATCTTTTTAAGGATGCTCATTAATCACAACCCACATGCAGGCACTCTCTTCTAAAACAGGTAAAGTGTTTCTCCAGAGCTTTGGCAAGAATAGCAGAATGCCTTCTGCCTCTCCAGAGGCAGCTTCAACAGTCTTCTCCTTGCACCATTGTGCCCAACCCCAGCTAGATCATTTCAGAGTCACAGGTTGGATTGAAAGTGTGCATCCAAAATGAGGCACAGAATTGTTTCAGCTGGAAAAGCCCTCTAACATCATCTAGCCCAACCATCAACCCAACACCACCTTGGCCATCAAACCATGTCCCAAGGTGCCAAGATCACACATTTCTGGAACACCTCCAGGGATGGTCACCTCCCTGGGCAGCCTGTGTCAATCCCTGACCACTCTTACAGAAAAAAAATGTTTTCTAACCTCCAACCTAAGCCTCCCCTGGCACAATTCCAGGTCATTTCCTCTTGTTTTATGACCTGATAATAGGGAGAAGAGATCAGTCTCCACTCCCCTGCAACCTCCTTTCAGGGAGTTGTGGAGAACAATGAGGTCAGTGAACAAGAAAGAAGGAGTTTTAGGAAGAAAATTCCCTTTTCTGAACCCAAGCCTGCTGAAGTCAGCAGATTTGTATTAATTTCAGCAGCCTCAGTTGGTCCAGAACCTGCCAGGAGAATCACCCCTACAGCCTGGAGAACTGAACTTCTCTCCAGTTTCTCCAAACTGCTATCCTGGACAGCAACTGCAACCTTATCTGTGAAGACAAGGAGGGCCTGAAGCTGCATGGCAAACACATGGTGAAGATTTTCCAGCTGTAATTTGAGCCCTGTTGTCACAACAGGATAATTCTTGTGTGTCTGTGTTGGCAGGGAGGGGAGAACAGATGCTATTATTCCCGCTACAAAAAGAGAGAATTTGGGCAGGGAGCAATTCAAGATAAATATTTACTAATTTGAATGTCCTGTTTGAAGCTACAGAGTCTGAATTTCCAGACACCTTTGTGCTATTTAGAAGTATATCTGCTCAAAAGACAAATTGCAGAGGCTCCAGCTGCAGCTGGGATTTCGCTGTGCTTTTATCACCCCAGCTCCCAAGTCCAGCAGCTGGAAAATGAGTAACACAGAGACTGCCTGTGACAGAATCACACAATTGTCAGGGCTGGAGAGGACTTCAAGGACCATCCAGTTCCAACCTCCCTGCCATGGGCAGGGACACCTCACACTAGATCAGGTTGCACAGAGCCTCATTCAGCCTGGCCTTAAACACCTCCAGGGATAGGGCCTCAATCACCTCCCTGGGCAACCCCTTCCAGACTTTGACCATCCTCATGGTGAAGAACTTCTTTTTAACATCCAGTCTGAATCTACCCATTTCTAGTTCTGCTCCATTTCCCCCAGTCCTATCACTCCCTGTCATCCTAAAAAGTCCCTCCTCAGCTTTCTTGTATCCCCTTTCAGATACTAGAAGGCCACCATAATGTCTGCTCAGAGCCTTCTCCTCTCCAAACTGAACAACCCCAACTCTCCCAGCCTGTCCTCATAGCAGAGGAGCCTTGAACTGCCCAGGGCAACACAGAATCCTTGTGGGAAAATCAGGATTAGGTCAGTTTCTCGGTGGTGACATTCTCTGTCCCATGGGGACACCTCTACCTTTGTCACCCTCTGCTCAGCATCCACTTCTTGCCCAGCACTTGAAGGGGCTAGAGGAGAGCTGGGGAGGGAGGCATGGAGTGGTGGGACAAGGGGTGATGGCTTCAGACTGGGAGAAGCCAGATCTGCATTAGACATTCAGAAGCAATTCTTGCCCATGAGGGTGGTGAGGCACTGGAAAGGGTTGCCCAGAGAAGCTGTGGAGGCTCCAAGCCTGGCAGTGCTCAAAGGCAGCTTGGTTGAGCTGGCAGAGGGGAGATTTACACTGGAAGTTCTTTCCAGTGAGGGTGGCAGGCACTGGTACAGGTTGCTGGAAGGCTGTGGCTGCACCCTTCCTGGAGGTGTTCAACGCCAGATTGGATGGGACCTTGAGCAACCTGGGCTAGTAGGAGGTGTCTCTGGTTGGATTGGAACTGGATGATCTTTAAGGTCCTTAAAAAAGGACCTTAAAGGACTGTGTGCTGGGCTGTAGCAAGAGCACTGTGGGCAGCAGGGCAAGGGAGGGGATTCTGCCCATTGGCTCTGCTCTCCTCAGACCCCATCTGGAGTCCTGTGTGCAGTTCTGGAGCCCCCAGCACAGGAAGGACATGGAAGTGTTGGAGTGAGTCCAGAGGAGGCCACAAAGATGCTGAGAGGACTGCAGCAGCTCTGCTGTGAGGACAGGCTGAGAGAGTTGGGGCTCTGCAGCCTGGAGAAGAGAAGGCTTCCAGGAGACCTTCCAGTATCTGAAGGGGGCTACAGAAGGGCTGGGGAGGGACTATTGACAAGGTCTTGCAATGCCAGGACAAGGGGAATGGGTTTGAACTGGCAGAGGGGAGATTTAGACTGGATGTTAGGAGGAAGTTCTTTGCAGTGAGGGTGGTGAGACACTGGCACAGGTTGCCCAGGGAGGTTGTGGAGCACAGAAGCACAGTTTTGATCACATTCTGTGCTCCACCACATCCCTGGAGGTGTTCAAGGTCAGGTTGGACAAGACCTTGAGTGACCTGTTCTAGTGGGAGGTGTCCCTGCCTATGGCAGGGGGTTGGAACTGGATGATCCTTGAGGTCCCTTCCAACCTTACCATTCTATGACCCTTCCCAGCCAAACCATTCTATAATCCTATACTATATAGTCTCTGGTAGGTGCTCAAAAAGAGAATTTCAGTTAAAGTGCTTACATTCCAGTAAGGTTATATAACTGGAACATGGGGAAAAAGGGACTAGTAGTGAGAACATTAAGTAGTTTTAAAATAAAATGGGATCTGGAAGTAAAAATTGCACTCAACTTTTTTTTTTTTCTTTTTTTTTTCCCCCCAGAGAGTTCAGCTACAGGTTTATGAAAATGATTTGTAAATTCATGCTGTATTTTGATCTTTCATCACAAGAAAAATAGCTTTGCAAAGACATTCAGGAGGATTTTCTGGCAGTTGTAATAAAATATTTCTTTTTTTAATTCTTTTTTTTTCCCTCTTGATGTGACATTTTGACAAGCAATTTGCCTACATTTAAAGGTTTTTTTAAAAAAAAAAAAAAAAGGAAGCAAAAAATATCTTTGGAAGAAGTTTACCTTTCCTTTTCAGGAGTGAAAGTGTAGAAGTTTATTTTCAGGTCAGCTCTTGAGGAATTGTTTCTTCTTGCCTGGTTACCAAACCAGAAAAGATTCACCCATGTACCCCTAAGTGAGCATCCTGCCTCATCACTCCCTCAGTTCTCCACTTTGATTTTAAAAGTGAATAGAACCACAGAGGTTGGAAGAGACCTTTGAGAGGAGCAAGTCCAACCACTCACTCAGAGCTCACATTCCCACCACTGCTGCTGAGCCACTGCCACTAATCCATGTCCCTCAGCACCACATCCTCACATCTTTTAAAATCTTCAGGGACTCAGGGATGGGGACTCCACCACCTCCCTGGACAGCCTGTTCCTGTGCCTGAGAACCTTTACTGGGAAGAAATTGTTCTTAATACCCAACCTGAACCTCTCCTGGCACAACCTGAGGCTGTTTCCTCTTGAACTGTCACTTGTCACATGCAACCTCCTCCTGGCTCCAACCTCATTTTGGGGACTTGCAGAGATGCAGAAGGTCCTCCCATAGCCTCCTCTTCTGAAGAATGAACAACCCCAGTTCCCTCAGCTGTTCCTCACCATGCTCGTGCCCAAAGGCCCTTCAGCAGACTTGCTCCTCTTTTTTGGATGTGCTCCAGCACCTCAGTGTCTTTCTGGTAGTCAGAGGCCTGTATTTGAAGTACTGAAGCCAGTATTTGAGGTCTGGCCTCACCACTGCCAAGCAGAGGGGGGCAATCTGATCCCTAGACCTGCTGGCCACACTATTCCTGATGGGAGCTAGGATGCTGCTGGCCTTGGGCACCTGAGCACACTGCTGGCTCATGTTCAGCCATCAATCAACACCCCCAGGTTATTCTCTGCCAAGCAGCTCTCCAGGCACTCTTCCCCAGCAAGCTCTGGCCTTGATCCAATCAGCACTTCACCATGTGCATAATTACACCTTCAGCTGTTCCCAAAGCACCTACATGAGTTCAGGACACCACTAGTCCCTCTTGGCACTTGAGTATGAACATTGATGAGGCAGACAAAGCATCTCCAAGCAGTGACCTCCCATCCTAAAATCTCAGAATGCTTCCCAAGGCAGCAAATGAACCTGAGTGAGAGGCAGGATTTGTTTCCAAGAGAGCTGATGAACCTGTGACAATTCAGTATGGCACTGATTTTACTCCTATTAAACCACAAAAGGCTGAGCCCATTATGTTCCTTGGCAGATGTTTCTGTGCTGAAGGAACAGCTGTTCTTGGATTGGTTTTGGTCCCTCTTGAGGCCTGACTTACAGGAGTGGCTTTATGCTGTTTGATTCTGCCAAAGAGGGAAGGAGTCTCCACCAAAAAAAAAAAAAA
>VWZE01025431.1:215402-251138 GCA_013396675.1 Eubucco bourcierii | reverse complement strand
AAAAAAAAAAAGGTTAACAATGCCCTGTTATTGATAATGAACTTTGTAGCTTTGGAAGGTCTTTGGCCAAAGGGTAGAGGTCAGCCTTTGAAACATCTCCCTGCCTGCCACCAAATAGCCAAAAGGATGCCATCAAAACCAGTCCCATCAGACTCCTGCCTTTCACCAGAAGTCTGCTTTCTTCAGCAGCAAACTGGAGTGGATTACAAGAGCAAATCAGGGGTTGATGCCATGTAGGGAGGTGCCTGCACCCTTACCACAGCAACAGGCACTATGACAAGAAGAAATCACCTTACGTTGCACCAGGAGAGGTTTTGGTTGGACATAAGGAACAATTTTTTACCCCAAGGGCTTATGAAGCCCTGACACAGACTGCTCAGGAAAGTGGTGGAGTCCCCAACCCTGGAGTAGTTTCAGAGCTGTGTAGATGTGGTGCTGAGGAACACTGAAGCTGTCTGAAGAGGAGAAGGCTCAGAGGTGACCTTATTATGACCTTTCAGTATCTTAAGGGGGCTACAAGAAAGTGGGGACGGGACTTTTTAGGATATCAGGGAGTGATAAGACTGGGGGGAAATGGAACAAAGCTGGAAATGGGTAGATTCAGACTGGATGTTAGGAAGAAGTTCTTCAGCATGAGAGTGGTGAGAGCCTGGAAGGGGTTGCCCAGGGAGGTGGTTGAGAGCCCCATCCCTGGAGGTGTTTAAGGCCAGGCTGGATGAGGCTGTAGACAGCCTGATCTAGTGTGAGGTGACCCTGGGCATGGCAGGGGGTTTGGAGCTGGCTGATCCTTGTGGTCCCTTCCAACCCTGACTGACTCTATGCTTCCGTGTTTTAGTGGTTATGTCTTAGCAGCAGTGGTGGGACTGTGAGCTCTGGGTAAGAGATTGGACTTGATGATCTCAAAGGCCTCTTCCAACCTCAACAGTTCTGTGATTCTGTTATTCTAAGAAGGTACAGAACCCTACACTGAGGAGGCAGTCGACCTCTTGGGTCAATGTATTCATTAGACCAAGGGTCCCTGGAAAAGCTTCTTCCCCAAACCACTGCCTTGTGCTGCTGCTGCTTCAGGCAACTCTGGCAGCCTCTTTCAGTTTTATCAATTAGCAATTAATTAGCAGTTTCTTTATAGAAAACATCTGACAAACAAACATAAAATAAGCTCCTACAGAAATCCCTGAAGATGACCTCCTCTTCAATAAGCACTTGAAAAGAAAAGCTGGTGTAAGATCTCCTAAGAGTAAGGAAAGCAAAGAAAGCCTCCTCAGTTTCAAGTGAGCAGAGGATGGATGAGCTCTGCAGCTTTGGCAGCTGTTGGCTGCCTCTTTGAAAAGACAAAAGTAGCACTAGAATGGACCCTTCCTGCACAAGGTTGTGAAAATCACTTCACAAAATGAGGACAGCACCAGAGCTGCTTGAAGGGAAGCCTGAAAAACTTTTGTGCAAAGTGTTTTCCTGGCTACTTGAAAGGTAAACATAAAATGCTTATTAAGGTTACTTATTAATTATCTCTCATTCATTTTCACCTCTGGGTCTTTGCCTGAGCTTTAGCAGAAATTAAGTTCATTGAAGTATAAGGAAAACAAACGACTCCTGATCTACCTCTCCTTTGCTTGCATGCACCTGACTGGTAACCCACACAATCTTCTCACCTTGCCAAAGGACACAAGAGCCACAAGAAACATAAAGGGTGGATGAGAAACACAAAGCTGCAAAGTTCAGCTCTTGGAAGCTGAGGAGACTGCCCACAACTTCAGCTGCAGCAGCCCTCACTTCTGATGGCCTGATGGGACCCTGAGCAACCTCACCTAGGATTCTGTGACATGCTCATGTTGGGTTGATGGTTGGACTTGATCTTAGAGGTCTTTTCCAACCTTAATGATTAAGGCTCTGAGCAGCCTGATCCACTTGGGAATGTTGATGATCTTAGAGGTCTTTTCCAACCAGAAGAGTTGTATGATTCTCTGATTCTCTGTCCCTGCTGACTGCAGGGGGTTGGGCTAGATGACCTCTAGAGCTGCCTTCCGAGCCAGTGCATTCTGAGTCTGTGACATTTGTTTCTAGCAGTGTGTGCTTGCTGGAAATAGCTTTAGTCGAGCCCAGAGTTTGCTCTTCTATAAAGACAACATTAAAGCACCTGCAGGCCCCAGCGGTGCTGTTTGAGGGCAGTGTGGTGCAAGAGCAGCAAATCCCAGCAAAGCACTGGGCTGCTGCTGGAGGCAGAGGGAGCTCCTGGCAAAGCCAATGGCAATCACTCACAGAGAAGGGAGGTCAGGCTCCTGCCAGCCCTGGAAGAACATGAGCTCTCTCGTCTGGTGATGCTGATGTTTGAAGTGCTCCTTTTAGGGAGAGCTGAGTGTCCCAGCTCAAGCAGCACTGCTGGCCCATGGCTGGAGGAGAAGGCCAAAGCCACAATTCAAAACCTCATTCAAAGCCAAGCCAGCAGGCTCTGGATTATGAATGATAACTCAGTTGCTGCTTTGAAGGATGTCTCTGGACTGCCATGGATGCCTCTGGGTTTTATCAGCTTAACCTCATGCTGTTGAATCCATCAATTCTGCCTCTTGGAAGGAGAGCACAGCTGTGAGTGCTCTAGAGTATCTGGCCATGCCAAGACCAAGAGGGCAGTTTCAGAACAGCAGCTTCCAAATCCCTCTGCCACAGCAGAGCGAGGGCTGATCTGATTTTCCCCAGCTGGATGCTCAGGCTGTACACACAGAAGCTGTTATCTACATCCCAGCTGTCTGGGGAGATTAGTAATTCACTCAAGTGTGTCTCTGGTGGTTGAAGAGCACATCTGAATCCCCTGCTATATCTCATGACTGCACAGTTGGGAATGCAATCAGGAATACTAAGCAAAAGCTTCTGGATGATGGTAGCAGGCACCTGTCAGTCTCAACTTGCATGACATGGTGTTGAAACAGTCAGCAAGTCTCAGGTTTAGGTTCCATATCAGTGCCTGGAACAGGGTAGAAGGGGGATTTAGGGCATCTGAAAAAGAAATTGTCATCCCAGACACTCTGCAGTTAAGAAAATGACTCCCTGGATACCTCCCTGACTAAGGCTTCCCAGGTGCCTAAATCTGCCTCTAGGTGCCTCAGTCTGCTCTCCAGCCAGACCCCTAAGCACAACTGATGTTGCATCATTTTAAGTCCCTCTAGGAATCAGATCTAGAAGAGATTGCCAGATGACACTTGGCACACAGCTATCACATCAGGCTTCTCTACACCTGCTTGGTAGCCAGGTAAGTCACCTGTCTCAAGGGAGGAAATGGAGACCCATCCTCTCACAACAGTGCATGTGATACCAGCACCTGGCTCACACGTTTCCTGGAGCACTTTCTTCACTTCCCTATCATTAATCTCTGGTGCCAAATTGCCTCTTGTATGTTCTTGTGCTGACCCAATGAACCTTACATTTTCTGCGCTGGATGCAGTGGAGGTGGGAGGAGTGTCCCATACCAGACAGCCTCTGGACCAAGCACTGTGTTGCAGGGTGAAACAATGGATCTGAACCACAGAATCAGTGAATTGTTTCAGTTGGAGAAGCCCTTGCAGATCATCCAGTCCAACCATTTTCTATCTCTGCCAAGTCTGCTGCTAAACCATGGCCCTCAGCACCACATCCCTGCCTCTTTGAAACACCTCCAGGGATGGGGATTCAACCATCTCTCATCCATGGGAGTACAATGAACAACAAAAGATACTTGATGAGCTTTAGATTCTCATGATAGCCCTCTCACTTCTGCTTCTTCCAACTCTTTAAATCATAGCACCAGGACATTGTTTTGGTTGGAAAAGAGCTTGCAGGTCGTCGTGCCCAACCATTCTCTGACTCTACCAAGTTTGGTGCTGGACCATGGTCCTTAGCACCACATCTCTGCCTCTTTGAAATACCTTCAGGGATGGGGATTCAACCACATCCCTGGACTGTCTCAGGCTGAAGTGTAACTGAACCTAAATCATCTGCACAGCATCCTTAACGTTTATGATTTGCTCATTCAGTGGGGGATGGATCTTCTGCTACCATCCTAAGGCACCAGTCGTAGCCTGTGTATTTTACAGGGAACCACACCTTGTTATTTTCATTTAAGCTGGTTTAGTTTCTTTCCCAACATAGGAGTCTATTTCCTTTCTCTTCCCTTTGGGAAGGTAAAGAGCTTTATAGAGGGCATCTGGTACTCATTTAGTGGCTGGCCCAGCCCTAACCCATGCCAAAGGAAGAAAAGACAATCTATGAGGCTGTTTTATCCACTTCAAAATGTGTCCATAGCTATCTAAACAGATGAATATTAAAAAGAACAACTCCCTTGTGTTTTCCTTCCTTTACAAGCCAGGCCTTAAATGCAAGCTCCACAAAGCTGGGACTGCCTCCACAAATCCCTCTGCAGAAGGAGCTTTCCTGTGGCCACATGGTGCCATACCGCTGAGTACAGCACACATGTGTACCTGTGTACAACACATAGTTATTTGCCTTTCCCTAATTTAAAAAGCAGCAATCTAGAGGGTCCCAAAGGTTCTCAGGCTCATTGTATTTTAGGCTGGGTTTATAAATAAATGAAATTTATTTATAAGTAAGGAATTCTGAGCAGGGCCCATTCATTATTTAGTTTTCCCCATTTACAACTGCATGTGGATCTCTGTTTTAATTTCCTTTCCTTATGGGGAAATGCTTCTTTGCTTTTCCACCTTCTGCTATTACTTTAGGGAAATTATTATTCTAAAATGAAATGTTTTTTTCCCAGCTGCCATCATGAGAGTAACAAATGGCATAGAAATGGTACACTGCTCAAGGGGGGATGGTTTGAAGCTGAGGCAGAGCAGGGTTAGACTGGAGCTCAGGAAGAAGTTCTTCAGTGTGAGGCTGGTGAGACTCTGGAACAGGCTGCCCAGGGAGGTTGTGGCTGTCTCCTCCCTAGGTGTGTTCAAGGCCAGGCTGAATAAGGCCTTAAACACTTGAATCTAGCTGAGAGATGTCCCATGGCAGGGGGATTGGAGCAGATGATCTCTAAGGTCCCTTCCAACCTAAGCCATTCTGTGATTCTGTCATTATTGAGGACATGTTTCAATCTGCTGTGGATTTCAGGAACAGTCAGAGCATTAGCTTCTTCAAAAATCTGTTTTCACTGAACTCTGAGAATCAGAGAGAGGTTTTAGTTGGAAAAGAATAAAACCTAACACCACCATGGCCGCTAAACCATGTCCACAAGTGCCATGGCCAACACGTTTCTTACACACCTCCAGGGCTGGTGACTCCACCACCACCCTGGGCAGCCTGTGCCAATCCCTCCCTGGCCACTCTTGCAGCAAAATAAATGTTAATGTTAAATCTAAACTTTCCCTGGCACTTCTTTATTCTCATCCCATGATTTCAAACCTATGTGACATATTTTACCACGCCGAGCTCCAGAGAAGCTCTTTGTATTCCTGTATTTTATTACCTTGTTATATTTATTAGGCTCCAGACATTTCAAGTAATTAAAGGAAAAGGCTGTTTTTAGAACAGCTTTTTCATCAGGGTGCAGTGACTGTGGCCTTCTTGGCAAAGAAGCTGCTGCACATTTATCACAGTCCACATGGCCACAGCCACAGAAGTCACACTGCTCCCACAGTGACAAAGGAAGGAAATCTAATAAAGGCTGTGAAGGTGAAGACAGCAAGGACTTAGTTGGTGTTTCTCAGGAAGAATGGATGAGGGTGAGGGTTGGATTGGGTTTGCGTGATAGGGATTTGGGAGCAGAAGGGTTGACCTCAAACTGGCAGAAGCTTGATTGAGATGAGAAATTCTTCCCCATGGGGATGCTGAGGCACTGGAACAGTTTGCCCAGAGAAATTGCGGAGGCTCCAAGTCTAGAAGTGTTGGATGGGGCCTTGAGCAGGCTGGATAGGAAGAGTGTCCCTGCCCATGGCAGGGAGGTTGGCTCTAGAGGATCTTTAAGATCCTTTCCAGCCCAAACCATTCTATGATTCTATAGCTTGATCTGAATGAACTTGAGATGCTTGTTGATGAAACTCTCCATCTACTGCTGCCTGAGCTGCACCTTCAGAGCTTGGAGACTCAGCAGATACATCAGAGCTAATATGAATGGTATGTTGAAGGAGTTCTGTGTTTGCAGAATGTCCTTTCCACTTGGGAGTTCTCTGTACTAAGAGCACAAAAGCATGGCTGGCCTGCACATCTGTGCAGAGGTTAGGCATTAACATTTGAAAACTGAGCCTGTAGCCCATTCATACCAGGAAAGGGATTTTATATATTCACACAGATGCTGCTGAAAAGGCTCTACGAAGGGGAGAGCATTTCTGTCGCTAGCAGCATAAGGGTCACCCACAATAATCTGCTGTCAGCAGCCTTCAAAGCTTTTGAAGTCCCAAAGGGAATGTCCAAAGCTTGTAGTGATGAGACAATCATAGAACAATTTAGGTTGGAAAAGACACTTAAGATCGTGGAGTCCGACCACAAACTGACACTGCCAAGTCCACCGCTAAACCACGTCCCCAAGAAACTGACCCAAATCTTGCTCAAGGAATTCTGTCTAATGCACTGCTAATGTTACAGCCAGCAATTGGAGGGCAGCATGGTGAAGGGTCTGGAGAACAGAGCTGATGAGGAGAGGCTGAGGGAGCTGGAGGAGAGGAGAGGAAAGGGAGACCTCACAGCCCTCTCCAGCTCTCCGACAGGAGGTCGCAGCAAGGTGGGGATCGCTTTCTTCTCTCTAGGATCAGGTGACAGAATGAGAGGAAATGGCCTCAAATTGTGCCAGGGGAGGATATCAGGAAAAATTGGTTGGATGCTAGGAAAAATTTCTTTGCTGCCAGAGTGGTCAGGCCGCCCAGGGAGGTGTTGGGGTCACCATTCCAGAAAATGCATGGACGTGGCACTTTGGGATGTAACAGCCACGTTGGTCTTAGGTTGATGGTTGGACTTCGTGCCTGTGGAGGTCTTCTCCAACAGGAACTGTTCTATCCTTCTATGATTCCTTAAATGGCCTGATGAAACCAGGAAAAGCCATCCATTTTCTTTACACACAATTAAAGGGAGCAGGGACTTCTCATGCTTTGGTCAAAGGCTCCCTGCATGGAGGGAAAATATTTGTCAGGCCTTTTTATCTCCCAGCACTTGCCAAAAATCTGGCTCTGGCTCGGTCAGTAAATCTCAAAACCCTTATCAGAAAGAGTAAGAGATGATTGTGGGCTTCTCTGATACATGGGAGCAATTTTTATGGTAAACCTGTAAAGTGCCTTTAGTTGCCAAAGCTAATAAAAGCTCAAAAGGAAAAAATATTTCTTCCAGCTGTAGGCAACCAGCCACAAACATCTGAGGTGAGGATGAAATACATCCAGATAAAAAATGTTTTATGCAGTCCCAGTGAGCTCAGCATCAACTTGGTCATTATTAATCCAAACTGGAATATTTGCCTTATAAGTGAGGACAGCAAAAGGTCAACCAATTAGAAGTAGACTGAGCTTCACTTGTTAGTTGAAAGTCATAGAGCATATAGGTGGCTAATGTCAAATTCCTCTTCCATGTTTCCAGTCACATTCTAGACACTGGCTAGGAAGCTTCTGACTGTAGATGAAGCAAGCACTGAGCAGCAGGAATATGACCAATGGAAAATGCAGTGCATGGAACTGTTAGAGTGGGTCCAGAGGAGGGTCACAAAGTGGTGTAAGGGCTGGAGACCTCTGCTGTGAGCACAGGCTGGGGGAGTTGGAGTTCTTCATCCTGGACAAGAGAAGGCTGCACGAAGACCTCAGAGCAGACTTTCAGTATTTTAAAAGGACCTCCAGGAGAGCTGGAGAGGGACTTTGACAAAGGCATGGAGTGACAGGGCAAGGGGCAATGGCTTCAAAATGAAGAAGCTGGATTGAGATGAGACATTAGGAAGACCTTCTTGCCCATGAGGGTGGTGAGGCACTGGGATAGGTTGCCCAGAGAAGTTGTGGAAGCTCTGAGCCTGTCAATCACCTTATTCCTGATCCAGGCCAGGATGCTGTTGGCCTTCTTGGCCATGTGGGCACACTCCGGCTCATACTCAGTGGTGTCTGGAGGAGGCAGAGAGAATCTCGTTAATGCTGATCAGTAGCTAAAGGCTGAGTGTCAGGAGGATGAAGCCAGACTCTTCTCAGTCATGTCCAGTGGCAGGACAAGGGGCAATGGGTACAAAGTAGAACACAGGAGATACCACATAAGCATGAGGAAAAAATTCCTCACTTTGATGGTAACAAAGCACTGGAACAGGCTGCCCAGAGAGGCTGCAGAGTTTCCATCTCTGGATGAATTCAAACCCCCTGGGATGTCTTCCTGTGTGATTTACACCAGGTGATCCAGCTCTGGCAGGGGGGCTGGACTAGCTGATTTTCAGAGGTCCTTCCCAACCCCCACCACACTGTGTGACTCTGTGAATGGAGCAGTTGCTGTGTTCCATCAAGCCCTGCTCTGCAGCCTTTTGAAGAGTTCACACAATGTTTCTCTGATGCTCTAAGGTCTCCTTGATGTTTCACAGAGTATCTTGATTATCCAAGTGTAGTCAAAGTACACTTACATTCTTGTGGGTGTGAGCTCCACAGTGTCTAATCACAGCCTATACTCCTGGCATTCTTGATTAGTAATCAACTTCGTTACAACAAAAGTCAGGAAATTACAGGAAGCCTTCTTGCTGGATCCAGGAGAGGAGGCACGAAACCACTATGAGTGGTGGAACAAGCAAGACAGACACACAAGGAAACAGTTCACCTTCAACTGGAAATCATGAGGAGGCAAAGAATTGCTGTGAGGCCAGAAATGATATCAAGAAAATAGAAAGGAGAATGCTTTGCAAGACACCAGAGCTGGAGTTAAAATATCCATGGGTCATTAATAAGCTAGGAGAATAATGGTTTCTTTTCAAGGTAAATCAACAATTTTGGTTGAAATGTCTTAATTCCTGCAGAATCTGTGGAGGCAGACACCTTACACTAGGCTGTGAGATATGGCCCTTCATACAGCTGCTCTATAATCTGGGCAGTCTCAAGCCCAAGCAGCAATAATCACCTAAGATAACAACAACAGTGCTCTGCATCACACCAGTCTAAGGGCAGGATGTGCTGCACTAAAGAGAGGCCAAGAAACACTGAGGCTGCAAACACTGTGGCAGGTAAAATGTGAATGTTTTAATAGGAGTAATCTGCATCTAGATGAGCTGTGATAAAACCCACCAATTCTGAAAGTACTCCACAGCCTTCCCATAAAATATGCATTTCCTTTTAACAACTGGAGGAAAAGAAAAAGCAAAATAAATTACTCATCACCCCACGGGAAGACAAGCAGCAAATGCATCCATATTAAACCCACCCCAAGCATGTCTGGGACTTTTAAAATGAGCAAGCATTGCCCCTGCAGCACTGCAGGTGGGTTGGTGGTGCAGGCAGACACCATCACTCCATCCTGCAGTCCCCCAGGCCCAACCCACCTCCCCTTGGCAGAAGGACAGAAATATGCTGGAGGACACTGAACTCCCAGAGCTTAGAGAGGCTCCCACTTCACAGATATCAGTGT
The DNA here is from genome assembly GCA_013396675.1 of Eubucco bourcierii. Taxonomy (NCBI): domain Eukaryota; kingdom Metazoa; phylum Chordata; class Aves; order Piciformes; family Ramphastidae; genus Eubucco; species Eubucco bourcierii. The sequence goes on along the minus strand of VWZE01025431.1, from coordinate 241,607 downwards.
CTGCTTGCAGCATCTGAAGATTCCATTGATGGAAATGCAGTCAAAATCTGAGCAAAGTATTAAGGTGGCATTTTAGACTGGATATTAGGAAAAAGTTTTTCCCAGCAAGAGTGGTCAGGCACTGGAATGAGCTGCCCTGGGAGGTGGTGGAGTCACCAATTCTGGATGTGTCTAAAAGTCATTTAGATGTGGTGCTTGGGGATGTGGTTTAGGGTGTACCTTTTAGAGTAGTGATATGGGTTGGACTTGGTGACCCTGAGGTGCTTTTCCCACCTGAATGTTTCTGTGAATCTGTGATTGTACTGCAGGGCTACTGCTTGGGAAGCATTTCCCCATGGCAATGCCAGTGGTCACCCAGCAGGATTTCAGAGCTGCAGAGAGATCAAATGTGAACCACACCACCAGAATTTTTGAGTAGTCATTTAAAAAAGAATGCACTGGGGAGCCTCAAACAGCCTCAGGGAAGAGACAGCCACAGCCTCCCTCTAGAGTCTCATCACCTTAGTACTGAAGAACTTCTTCCTCGGCTCCAGCTTACCCGTGCCCTGCCTTAGCTTCACAGGATCAGAGGCTCACAGGATGTCAGGGGTTGGAAGGGACCCAAAGAGATCATCCAGTCCAACTCCCCCTGCCAGAGCAGGACCAGACAATCTAGCTCAGGGCACACAGGAACACATCCAGACAGGCCTGGAAAGGCTCCAGAGAAGGAGACTCCACAAGCTCTCTGGGCAGCCTGTGCCAGTGCTCTGGGACCCTTCCAGTAAAGAATTCCCCCTTGTGTTGAGCTGGAACCTCCTGTGCTGCAGCTTCCATCCATTGCTCCTTGTCCTATCCCATGAGCTGGAACCTCCTGTGCTGCAGCTTCCATCCATTGCTCCTTGTCCTATCCCAGGCAGCAGTGAGCAGAGCCTGTCCCCCCTCTCCTGCCCCCCAGTCCTCAGGTATTTATAAACATTGATTAAATCCCCTCTCAGTCTTCTCTTCTCCAGACTGAACAGCCTCAGGTCCCTCAGTCTCTCCTCATCAGGCAGTGCTCCAGTCCCTTCATCATACTCATAGCCCTCTCTTGGGCTCACTCCAGCAGATCCCTGTCCCTCTTAAACTGGGGAGCCCAAAACTGAAGGCAGTACTCAAGATGAGGTCTGATCAGGGCAGAGTAGAGCTTCAAACCACTCCCTCTTTTCCTGTCTCCAGACATCTTTGTGTAAAGTCCCCAAAGCTGACTGGGTGCCAAGCTTCCAAAGACTTTCTAGGATCAAGGTCTGGATGTAGAAGATGATTTCTGACACAGCAAAGAAGGGTCCTGGTGTCTCAGGGCACTCTGTAATGGCAATAATGGAGAGCACCAGCTGGAGGTAACACTTCCAAAGCAGAGAAAATACAGTGACATTTACAGATTTGTACAGAGGTCTTTTTTCCTTAATATTTTCTTGATGATGCTATTTTTTTTCTATTAACACAAGATAGTAGCATGTCCTGAACAGAAAAAATAAGTGATAAAAGGGGGTCGATGAAAGTATTTTGAAGGACAGAGTGGAAACTAATAGCAGAGGGTTCATTACAGGACAGAGGTGTGGAGAAAAGCTCAGAAGCACCCTGTGGGATAAGGAAAGGTGACAGGTCAGGCTTGATGAGGCTCTGAGCAAACTGCTCTAGTTGGGGATGTCCCTGCTGATGGCCAGGGGGTTGGACTAGATGACCTTTAAAGGTCCCTTCCAAACCAAATCATTCTACAATTCTATGTGTGAAATTAAATTAGAAACCACACACCAAAGGTGACTGAAAGTACTTAGGCAAAGCCAGGGCTGTGAAAAGGTCTCTGACCAGGAGACTTTGTGCTCTGAATGTCTCCTTTGGCGTCACAAGCACCAGCGGGTCAGGCTGCACTCATTGCAGTACTGGTGACAGGAAGGAGCAATAAGGTTTCTGCAGGACATCACCACCAGATGGGTGTTCAGCTGCTGCAGGTCAGGTACCAGCTCCTGTCCTGCAATACAGAGAATTACTTCAGCATTTTATGAGGGTGATGAAGGGACTGGAACATATCTGATGAGGAAAGGCTGAGAGCCCTGGGGCTGTTTAGTCTGGAAAAGAGAAGGCTGAGAGGGGATCTCATCAGTGTCTGTAAATATCTGAGGGGAGGGTGCCAAGAGGAAGGGGGTAGGCTCTTTACAGTGGTGCTCTGTGACAGGATGAAGGGCAGTGGATGCAAACAGGAACACAGGAGGGAGAACTTCTTTACTATGAGGGTGACAGAGCCCTGGAGGAGGCTGCACAGAGAGGTTGCGGAGTCTTCTCTGGAGACTTTCAAGACCCATCTGGATGCCCTCCTGTGTGACCTTCCCTAGGTGATCCTGCTTTGGCAGGGAGGTTGGACAAGATGATCTGCAGAGGTCCCTTTCAAGCCCTAATCATTCTATGACTCCATGATTTTGGATAGGAGACTTGCTGCCAGAGCAGTTACATCCCTGTTGATACACCTAAGCATTTTAGTGGCAAGCCAGAGTCTGTGGAGCGTGATTCTGGGCTGTGTTGTGCAATTCTGCAGATGCCTTTGAGATCCTGCCACAGCTCAAGTGCTGCTGCTGCTGCCTTACTAAAGTCACACGAAGCAGAAATCAATCCAAATCTTTCAGTTAAGCCTTTTAGTCTGCTGCTCAAGCTGGAGTTGCTAAGAGGTGAGTCAGCACATAAAGCTGAGAGCAGAGAGAACACACACAGCTAAGTGAGAAAAGCTGAGACACAGCTTGAAGTGTCAAACCAGCTCTGCACAAAAGACCATAAATCTAAACGAGGCTGCTGCCAAACGGGTTCCACTCTGCAGCCAGTTCTGTGCAAAGAGCACTGACCCCTCACCAGCCTTACTCAGTGGCATCCTGGGCTGCACCCAGAAGGTAGTTCTCCTCCCTCTCCACTCTGTCCTGGTGAGGCCACATCTGGAGTGTTGTGTCCAGCCCTGGGCTGCCCCCTTTAAGGACAGGGACTTGCTGGAGAGGGTGCTGCAAAGAGCTGCAAAGATGATTAGGAGACTGGAACATCTCTCTCATGTGGAAAGAGAGAACTCACTGCAGGGGAATTGGACAAGAGGACCTTTGAGGGTCCCTTCTAACCCAGTGAAACCTGTGAATCTGTGAACTGGGTCTTTTTGGTCTGGAGGAGTCCAAAAGGGTTCTCATGAATGCTGAGCAATACTTAAAGGGCAGGTGGCAGGAGGATGGGACCAGGCTTTGTTCAGTGGTGCCCAGTGACAGAACAAGGGATAACAGGCACAAACTGGAATTGAAGTTCCATCTAAAGATGAGGAGGAACTTTTTAAATTTAAGGATGACTGAGCCCTGGAACAGGCTGCACATAGTGATGGTGGAGTCTCCATCTCTGGAGTCATTGCCAACCCATCTGGACACATTTCTGTGTGACCTTCTCTAGGTGACCCTGCCTTGGCAGGGGGCTTGGATTAGGTTATCTCCAGAGGACCCTTCCAGCCCCTACCATTCTGTAAGTCTTTGAGTCGTTGCCCTTCTCTGGACCTCCTAAAGGAATATATAACTAGTTAATGATTTTTTTATATATGTACACACACATAGAGAGAGTATATGGAACAGTGAAATAGCATTTATATAGTTACTTTTTAATTTATAAATTTATTTTTTAAATTTAGATAGATTTTTTATATTATTATATTTCATTGTTTATAATTTTATATTCCTTATATTTATGTTTATGCACACATTCGTTTTAACTTTTTTTTTTTTCCCTTGGAGCTTTCTTATTCACTTTATTCAGTTAATGTTGCTTTACTCTTTGGTGTAAGACTGAACACAAAAGCAGAAGACTACTCTGGTGTAAGACTGAACACAAAAGCAGAAGACTTTACTCTTTGGTGTAAGACTGAACCAAAAGCAGAACACTTTACTCCTTGGTGTAAGACTAAACACAAAAGCAGAAAACTGTACAATTTGATGGAAGACTGAACACAAAAGCAGATCAATTTACAATTTAGTGGAAGACTGAACAGAAAAGCAGATCACTTCACAATTTGGTGTAAAACTGAACATTAAAGCAATAGACTACTCTTTGGTGGAAGACTGAACACAAAAGCACAACACTACTCTTTGCTGTGAGACTGAACACAAAAGCACAACACTACTCTGCTGTGAGACTGAACACAGCACAAGACTACTCTTTGGTGGAAGACTGAGCACAAAAGCACAAGACTTCTCTTTGGTGGAAGACTGAACACAAAAGCACAAGACTACTCTTTACTGTGAGATTGAACACAAAAGCACAACACTACTCTTTGCTGTGAGACTGAACATTACAGCACAAGACTACTCTTTGCTGTGAGACTGAACATTACAGCACAAGACTACTCTTTGGTGGAAGACTGAAGACAAAAGCAGATGAACTCTCCTGCTTTGTACACAGAAGTGGGTAAAGCTCTTATGGCCTCAAGTGAATCAACACTTTTCACCTGTTTTTATCCCGAGTGCTTTACAGTACAGTAAGATAAGAACTGAGCCATTTATTATGTACATGGACCTAAGCCTCTTTAATTGTGTTTTAAATCTTTTCACTCTTTCCCTGGAAACCACTTTATTTTTGTCAGTAACACATCCCCTTCTTAGCATTCACTCCTTACCAGTGCTCAGACCTTTGGAAGACCTCAGAGGGTTTCAAATTCAGTAATCAACTTTAAGTAGCAAAATGCCTTCCTCTCACGCAAAGCAGGGCTGAGTCACAGCAAGGTTTTACCAGGGGCAGCTCTTTCTGGGCTAAAGGCCTTTAAAGCCATCAGCTTTGCAAAACGGGGCTTGTGGCTTGGGTTTTTTCCCTTTCTTTTGTCTAATATGCAGTGCACAATAGTCTGAGAGCTATTTCTAAAATGAAAGGTAGGGAATGAGGAAATTATTCTGAGTCTTCTGAGTATTTGTGCAATGCTTCCTTCTGAACCTGCGGAATGGTTTTGGAGAGGTCTCTGACAGCAGTTACTGGTAGCAGTCAGTGGTAACAGTTCTGAAGGTAGCATTTTACTGGTGTTCAGTTTAGTTGCCCAAGAATTCCCTGGGTTTGCAGAGAACTCTGGAAGTAAGAAGGACAATGAAGGAGAAAGTTTACTTTCCCATGATTTTTGGTATTGCCTTGGGGTCTGCTGGTTTAAAGAAGTCTGTCTGGCCTACTTACCCTCACAGATCTGGCGTTTGCAATGGCAGAGTGAGTACAAACCCTTCTTTCCCAGCCACAAGGTGTGTGAGAGAGTTCAGCTGTTGGCAGCCTGCTGGCTGCAGGCCAGGACCTGCTGCCTTCCCTGGGAGCATCCTGTTGGTGCAGAGGAAGCAATCTAACCCAAGCAGCTCCACAGGATCTGCAGGAAGCACCTGATTGCCTCTATCTTGTGCCTGAGAGGCAGCAGCTCCTGCTGAGTTCCTACTGGCACTCTGAATACAGCCACTTTCTCCTCTCCCAGAGTGGCATAATAGGTCTAAATTCAACTCCAAAGGGGTGGTTATATTGTGCCAGGCTTCTCCTGCTCCAGCCTGCACATGGATCCCACTAACAGAAAAAGTGTTTTACTGCACTGATTCACTGCCTGAATCCATCTCCTCACCATGCTGATGCAGATCAAACAAAGCCTCTCTGAAGTCACGACACCAAAATGAAACAGCAACATGAGCAGGCTAAGTGAAACATCTCCTGAACCTCATCTCCAGGCGCTGGGTGGGCCCAGGCACCTAGCAGCACTGAGGAAGAAAAAAACCTGGCAAAGAAGCTTTCCCAGCTGACACATTCTGAGATGCTACAAGGAGCAGAGCAAAACCATTACTGAGTACCTCAGCCTTTTCCTCAGCTGTTGACGTCAAAACAGGTTGTCCAGACCTGCGGCTGAGGCCCCATCCCTGAAGACATACAAGGTGAAACTTGGTAGTGCTTTGAACAGTCTGATCTAGCTGGACATGTCCCTGCTCACTGCAGGGGAGTTGGACAAGATGACCTTCAAGGGTCCTTTCCAACCTGCTGCATCCTGTGGTTCTGTGAGGATTCCATTTTTCTGCAGACAGGCACTGCAAAAACAGTTCAGAATCACTCAGGTCTGCATATGCTTTGCTTGGGGAGCACAACAATTAAATGTTCACTTCCAGTCCCCAGCCTGACCCACTGTGACACAAGCTGTCTGCATCACCCAGCATTTTCCCCCAGAATAGCTCCTCTAAGTGTAACAGCAAATCTCCCTGTCTGAAGGTCAGCTGGCAGGTTGTGATCACATTAGACAATGACGAGAAAGAATCACATTTGTGACCCACAAAATCGCACACAGCTAATTTTGAGGGCCATGGCATGAGGGGAAGGCCAGGAGGGGAAGAGAGAACATGCTGAAGACAGCTGACAGAGGTGCCAAGGGAGTACATTTGGTGTTTTAAATGTAAGAAGAATTGGGAGACCTCTAGAGGCAAATAGAAGCTGGCTTGAAGTGTGCTTTGGGGTCTGCTTGGTTTAGCTGTGCTCTCCCTGGTGGTTTTCATGTTAACTTTGTCCCTACACAGAGCAGTTGTGGGTCAGGAATCACAAATCATCATCACGTAGGAAAAAAAATAAGTCTTGAGTCATAAACAATGAAGTTTTCCTCTCTCAAGTCCGAAGTTTCTCAAGAGTGTCTCTTATATTGCTAGCACACTGCTGCTGGTGATCTCAAGTAGCTCCAAAGGACATCATCAGAGGAAGAGAAGTGCATAAACACAGTTAAGAACAAAATAATTCAAATACAATGACAGAGAGATGCTAGAGGCATCTGACAAAAAAATGAAAGCTTTCCAAGGGCTAAATTGGAAAAAAACCCAAACTTTTATTTTAAAATCTCACCAACATTAAGAAGGAGGTCTTCAGGATGAAGGTTCTGAGACTCTGCAACAGGTTGCCCAGGGAAGTTGTGGATACCCCCTCCTTAGAGGTGTTTAAGGCCAGACTGGATGAGGCCTTGAGCAACCAAGTCTAGTTGAGAGGCATCCCTGTGCATGGCAGGAGGGTTGGAGGAGATGATCTCGAGGTCCCCTCCAACCTCAGCCTTTCTGAGATTCAAAATCTACAATATAGTTGCTGCAAGTAGAGTCAGTGAAGGAATTTTAGAGTCCTGGAGCAGGACTCATCCAAGATATCTTACTGCATGTCCAGATTAGGAACTTCGGAATGCTGGGTCAAAGTGGTTGAGGAGGTAAAAAAGCAGCCAGCACATTGGCTCTCTTCAGTGTGAAACAGCCCTTAGCTAGCTAGTGGGGAAATACAGACACCAGAGTGGTTCCTAAACCAGTGCCTGGCAGGAATCTTTTGAAGAGTTGCAGACAAATGTACTCACGTTTGCAGATTCCACACCTGGTACTTCATGGAAAAAAAATCTGTGTCTTCCTCAATGCTGTAAGTGCTGGTCAGGCACTGGAATGAGCTGCCCAGGGAGATGATTGAGTCAACCACCCTGGATGTGTTAAAAAGTGGTTTGGATGTGGTGCTTAGGGCTATGGTTTAAGGTGACTCTTACAGAGTAGGGTTCTAGGTTGGACTTGGTGATCCTAAGGGGCTTTTCCAACCTGCATGTTGCTGTGATTCTGTGATTCTGAGATTTTGAAATGGTATTTTAAAATGTAGCAGTTATTCACCCAGTTTCCAAGAATAATGGGTGCAGAGAGTAGAGCCTAGGTAGGAAGAACCTGAATTTACAAGCAATTCTCTTTTCACAGCTCTTGGTGCACTCAACTGTCCAGCTACAACCAACTTCAACCACAACCAGCACTGCAATTAACGCTCAGACTTTGTGCTGTTCAGATCCCAGATGGTGCATGAAAACGTGGAACAGAGCACTAGGGGACAATGTGCAAAATGCTCTTTAAATAGATTGTTAAGCTTTACCTAGAAACTCCCTGAGAGCAGCAGGGAGAATCTGCCATTCTCCAGAGGCAGCTGAAAACATCTCTAATAGAGAGCTACATGTTGCAGAAATCTTGGCAGCGTGGAGTAGAAGAGGCTGCCTTTATCAACAGAAAAAAATATCTTCTTCCAAATCTGGCAACAAATGAGGGAAAGAGGAGGGAAAAAAGTAAACCATAAGTAGTGGCAAGAATGAATTGAGTTGCAAAAGTACGTCCACTGGTCTTAAAGTTGGGGGCTGGAATTAAAGGCATTTCAAAACATTGGCTTACATGAGCATGTGCAAAGACATCAAAATATCTGACTCAGATGTGCTGTATAAAAGCTCTACATCCTACTACAGAAGCAGTGAGGAAGACCTGCAGCTATTCCGAGCCCAGTATAACCCCCTTGCTCAGCAGGGGAGTCCCCAGAAGCCACTTAGCATGCTGAGCTTGGGCAGGTTTCTGGATTGAGGCAGAGAGGGAGCAGGAAAGACTGGGAGCAGAAGGCCAGTAGCAAAACTGCAGAAAGGTGCTAAAGTGACACACAAATAAAGATTTTTTCTGGGTTCAGAAAGGGCTGGGTGCAGTTTGTTGAACTGTGAAGGGTTGGAAGAAAGGACTCACTTTTCAGGACATTGATACCTGCTCTACCTGAAGAGGAAGCTTTCCTTACTTATTCTGCTCAAGCCTTTTGTGATCTGTGAAACACAGCCGTAGGAACTGGAGGCCTGTAGGATACTTTGGGCATCTCTATTGCAAAAGGGAGGATGATTTTATCCCAAGGTACTGGAAAAGGCATGCACTGCAACACACTTAAATGTATGAAAGTCATCTGCTGCTGCTGAAAAATTACAGAGTGGCTTAGGTTGGAAAGCACTTCAGAGATGATCTGCTCCAACCTCCCTGCCATGGGCACGGACACCTCTCAACTAGACTCAGTTGCTCAAGGCCTCATTTGACCTGGCCTTGAACACCCCCAGGCAGGAGGCAGCCACAGCCTTCCTGGGTAACCTATTCCAGAGTCTCACTGCTCTAACACTGAGCTCCCAGGAGTGAAACAGTCACAAGGCCTGAACACAGAATCACAGAATGTCAGGAGCTGGGAGGGACCTCCAAAGCTCATCCAGTCCAACCCCCCTGCCAGAGCAGGATCACCTAGAGCAGGTCACACAGGAACACATCCAGGTGGGTCTTGAATATCTCCAGAGAGATACTGAAGATATTCACTCCAAACTTTTGTGCTCTTCCCAGACACAAAATGTTAACTGCAGCTCTTTCAAGACTTCCCAGAACACTCAGCTTAAGGCAGGGGTAAACAGGCACTCACCTGCAATGAAAGTTTTCCACACAAATACTTAAGGAGGAGTAAAGGAGAAAGAATCTAAAAGCATGGATTGGATATGGAGTGAGCTATCAGCTCTGTCTACAGCAACTTTTTAGATACCATTAATAGGAAAAACAAAATTGCACTGTTACTGGGGAGAGTGCTAACACAATATGAAATTGGAGAGATTTGCTTTAAGAAATTGGAGAGACTGGCTTTAAAAAAATCTCCCAGCTACCGTGCCTTGCAGCAAGAATGTGGCAAAAGAGTGCCAGTGGTATTGTTCAGAATTGGATGCTCTTGTTCGAGAGGGGATTTAGAAATATAACATCTGCCATCAAAGCAGAGAAAAGGAGGAAGAAAGTAAGACTCAACAGAAGGGAAGAAAGGCTAGAAATAAGCAAGGAATAACACCCCAGATCCTACTATGAAAAGCAAGGGATAAAAAAAAAAAAAAAACAAAACCCAAACCCAAATGGATTCTTTATTCTGAAGCTGCTCTAACTCAAACAGCTTTTGTAGAGGCATAGATGATAGCAAGAGAAGAGAAATGACATGCTCTGTCACCCAAGCCAGCATGATGCCCACACAGAGAAGGCAGCAGACAGGAAGCTAAAGTAAAATTTACCAGACAATCACTCCTCCAACACAGTGTCTTAGTGACACTGTCAGCGTGTGCAGAAAAAGCCTTTCTGCCAGGTAACTCCTTCTGCTTTGAAAACTGCCTTGCCCTGGAGAACTCTCAGAGAAAATCATTCTGTCTGGAGTGAAAAGTGAATATTCAGCACAACAGCTACTGCAGATGGACTTCTATGCACAACAGGCACAAAATACCAAATTCCATGCAGCATCACACATGGAATGGCTCAGGCTGGAAGTGACCTCAGAGATCATCTACTCCAACCTCCCTGCCATGGGTGCCACTCAGCTAGACTCAGCTGCTCAACACCCCTAAGCAGGAGGCAGCCACAGCCTCCCTGGGCAGCCTATTCCAGAGTCTCACCACCCTCCTACTGAGGACTATATTCCTAAAGTCCAGTCTAATCCTGCTCTCCCTCAGTTTCAAACCATTCCCCCTTGTCCTGTCTCTAGACACCCTTATGAAAAGTCCCTCTGTAGCCTTCCCGTGGGATCCCTTCGGCTACTGGCAGGCAGCTCTAAGGTCCCCCTAGAGTCTTCTCTTCTCTAGGATGAACAACCCAAATCATCATGTCTCTCAGAAATTATGAACAAGTGGTTTGATTTCACCTCAAATTTATGGAACAACAAAATGGTGACTGCTGAACGTGTCCTGATCCCAGTGCAGCCAGTGTCAGACTGGGCATGGGCTTCAGGGGAACCAGGGCTGGAGAGACTGCATAACCTTAAGCTGAGATCCAGTAGTAAATTCCACTGATACAATCCCTAGTCCCATTATTTTAAGAAAAAACAGAAGCAGTATTTAATTCAGCTAAATGAACTTTCACTCTGCACTAGTTCTTCATTAGGTTTAAAAAATGCTCTTTCCTTTTGGAATAACACTTCTAAAGCAAGAGTGCATTATAAAATGTCTTGGAAATCTTTGAATAGCATAGAATCATAGAATGGTTCTGGCTGGAAGAGACCTTCAAGATCATCTAATTCCAACTTCCCTGCTATGGGCAGGGATAGCTCCTCCCAGCCCAGCTTGCTCAAGGCCCCAGCCAACCTGGCTTTGAACACTGCCAGGCTTGGAGCCTCCACGACTTCTCCGGGCAACCTGTTTCCAGTGCCTCACCACTCCCGTGAGGAAAATTGCTTCCCAATGTCTAATCCCAATCCAGTTTCTTCCAGTTAGAAGCCATCACCTCCCATCCTTTCACTGCATGCCTTTGTCAGAAGTCCCTTCCCAGCATTCCTGGAGGTCACTTTCCAATACAGGAAAGGCTGCTCTAAGGTCTCCATGGAATCTTCCCTTCTCTAGACTGAGCAACCCCAACTCTCTCAGCCTGTCCTCATAGGTGAGATGCTCCAGCCCTCTGACCCTCTCTGTAGCCTGTTTTCTTCCATGCCTTGCAGCCTCCTTTGAGGATCCAGCTATGACTGAGCACCTCTAGCTTGTGCTCACAGTTCAGGTGGTGAGATTTAACTGGACTACAAATGGATCACTAATATTGCTAGAATAAAGAATTAGACAGGTCCTTGTGTATGCCAGAGCAGTGTGGAGGGAGGTGAGAGCCCCTGGTACCCTTGCTGCCAGGATTTGAGTGATTTTCACACTCCTTTGTCAAATTGCAAGTGACAGAAATCAGGTTACAATGAATTTGAAAAGATGAACCTTGTTAAACCTCTGTGAGGTGAAGCACAACTCAGAACATAACAGTCCCAAAAAATCACCTCATGTTTGTTATTTTTACTACATGGCAGCAAGAAAAAACAGTCTGAGAGAGATTTCAGTTACCAAAAAAAATGCATCAGGCAGGAAGTGATGGCAGAAGATTTATTTTCCAATTGCAGTTTACTGGCTGTGACATTTGTTGTTTAGGTGCAAATGTCAGAGTTTTCACTTGCTGGCACCTGAAAAAAAGACATTTTTCCCCCTCAAATTTCTATTACAGCCAAGGTCCAGAACTTCAAGTGGTGCTGTGGGCCAAGGCTGACATGCATTGGCAGCCCTTTGATTGAAAACTTCCAGTACTCTTGCTTCTCAGGATATGGCAAGTACTGAAATGCCTGTTTGGGTTTTAAAATGTGACATCTCCTGTTCTTTTTTATTTTACCCTCGTTGCAGTAAGAGTGTGTTCAAAGATGGACGAGGAGGAGTCTTTCAGAAATGACTACCTGCAAAGCCTTCGTGGTGGTAAGATGGACTAAGGAGAGGGCTGTGCCTCAAAGCTCTGAAACATATCTAGAATGGCAATAAAAAAGGGCCAGAGAAAATTAGGCTCCTCTGGGAGCTCTTCTTACAGTGATAAAGCTCCAGGGATTGGCACCTTCAGCACTGTCTGTCTCTAGCTCTTTTACTTGGTGGGAGAAGGACTAGCCTTACAGCACTTGTTCAGAAACCCAAGACCCATTTAGGAGCTCTGCCTGCAATTTTGCTTAGGTAGCAGGAGGAAAGGAGATGTGATTAAGGTAGACCCCAGAGGCATAGCTAAGGCTGCCATGCAAAGTGAATGATTAGGTTGAGGTGAAGGTGAGCATGATTCTTACACAGCATTTTTGCTTCTAGAAGAAGCTAAGTGGAGATTAGAAACTAGGAAGAAATTCTTCCCCATGAAGGTGGTAAGTCACTGAAATAAGCTGTCCAGAGCAGCTGTGGAGGCTCCAAGACAACCCATTCTATGATTCCATGATAAATACCAACAACTGAAATGCCTCTATTCAGTAATCTAGTGATTTTCTCTTCTCTGAAACCATGAACACAAGCCTATTTTTTAATTTCCTGGTTATCCCTTTTCTGTTTCCTAACTACTGACTGAAAATTGTTTTGGTTTTTTTTTTTTTTTTCTTTAAAGAAATTCTTCTCTTTTAGAGGAGCTTCTTTAAGGGTGATGGAGCATTGAGACAGGCTGCCCAGGGAGTTGGTGGAGTCTCTATCTCTGGAGACATTCAAAACCTGCCTGGATGTGTTCTTGTGTGCCTTTCGTTTAGGTGAACCTGCCTTGGCAGAGGGATTGGACTCTGATCTCCAGAGGTCACTTCCAACCCCCAATATGGGATTCTGTGTATAAGTCTCTTTTAAATAACACTCCAAAACATTTTTATATCCTCTAATAACATCCCAAGAGGTGAACTGAGGAATCAGTCCTTGGATAGATTAAATAACACAAACTAGAACTAGAAATTTAAGCAAGGAGGCAAATGTAATCACCCATGCTTTTCTGTACATTAAGGGACTAATTGAAATTATTATACATTAAGCATCTGGTTGAAATAAATCTATTGTGACATGAAGACAATTAGTACATGATCCTAATGAGATGTTTGATGGTGGATAAGCACATAAGTCTTAATTTTTAGGTTTCTACAAACAAAGCTTACATAACATTAAACACAATCCATCAATTCTGGGGAAAAGGACCTGAGAGTCCTGGTGGACAACAGGATGCTCACGAACCAGCAATGTGCCCTTGTGGCCAAGGAGAGCATCCTGGGGTGTATTAGAAGGGGAGTGGACAAGAGAGGTTCTCCTCCCCCACTAGTCCACCCTGGTGAGCCTGCATCTGGAATTTGTGTCCAGTTCTGGGCCCCTCAGTTCAAGAAGGACCTCAGGAAACTGAAAGTCTCTCAGAAGGTACAATAGCACAGAAATAACACCCACAATGTAGCATAATCAGAGTTAACCCAAATCCTTCTCATAATTCAAGTGAGAATATCTGGTTCTCATAATTCAAGTGAGGATAGTTAGAGTCAGCCTGAGCTAGGAGGGAGTATTGATCCACTTGAGGGTAGTAAGGCACTATAGAGGGATCTGGACAGGCTGGATTGATGGCGCAAGGTCAGTTGTATGAGATTCAACAAGGCCAAGTGCTGGGTCTTGCTTTTAGGTCACAACAGTCCCACAAATACTCCAAGCTTGGTGCAGAGTGGCTGAAAAGCTGCCCAACAGAGAAAGACCTGGGGGTGCTGGTCAACAGCTAGCTGAATGTGAACCAGAACTCTGCCCAGCTTTTTAGTTTTCAACCAAGTCACTTCTAGGAGTGCAAAGTTATGATTTGGATGAGATGATCTTTAGGGTCTCTTCCAAGCAAAGATATTCAATATATCAAGAGAAGCGTGGCCAGCAGAGCAAGGGAGGTGATTCTGCCCCTTTACTCTGCTCTCGTCAGACCCCACCTGGAGTACTGTGTGCAGTTCTGGAACCCTCAGCACAGGAAGGACATGGAAGTGTTGGAGCGGGTCCAGAGGAGGCCACAAAGATGATCAGAGGGCTGGAGCAGCTCTCCTATGAGGACAGGCTGAGGGAGTTGGGGCTCTTCAGCCTGGAGAAGAGAAGGCTTCGAGGGGACCTGATAGTAGCCTTCCAGTATCTGAAGGGGGCCTACAGGAAGGCTGGGGAAGGATTATTTACAAGGTCCTGCAATGACAGGACAAGGGGCAATGGGCTTAAACTGGCAGAGGGGAGATTTAGACTAGATGTTAGGAGGAAGTTCTTTACAGTAAGGGTGGTGAGGCACTGGAACAGGTTGCCCAGGGAGGTTGTGGATGCTCCCTCCCTGGATGTGTTCAAGGCCAGATTGGATGAGGCCTTGAGTAACCTGTACTAGTGGGAGGTGTCCCTGCCTATGGCAGGGGGTTGGAACTAGATGATCCTTGAGGTCCCTTCCAACCTTACCATTCTATGATTCTATGATTCTATGATTCTGTGACATCCTGGAACCAAGTTTTGATTTTATCTCATCACATACGAAGCATCACTGTAATGTCACGATGTAAACCAGTAGCTCAGCCACCTCTTTTAATCAGAAGTCAGAGTTTCCTAATGACTTCAGAGCAGAAATAAAACCATTAAGGTACGGTTAATAATAGTTTTCCAGTGGTTATTTATGGGCCTGGTCACTATTTCACTACCATGCCAAATGGTAGCTACTCATGCTTGCAGTCTCACGGGGCATGGTGAAATTGCTTGCAGCAGAACAAATCAGATGCTTCTGTGTGCAAGGTAATGGTTAACAAAATGGGAGTTCATAAAAAAAGAAATCCACCCAAACCTTAGGAAAGCTATTTCCAGATTATGGGATGGCAGATTTATACTTCAGTAAGAAAACAGAGACACATAAAATCTGTCCTGAAGCATAAAAACAGTCACTGAGAATGCGACGCTTCACAGTCACAGAATGAACAGCATCAAGCCAGACAACGCAGCAAACACTAAGAGTGGACTGCTAAACAGCCATCACCTCTAGCTGAGCTGCTTTCTCTGTCTTTTAAACCAACCTGCACTCATTTGGTGACCCACTTACTCAGTCCCCCCAACTGAAACCTCTAGAAAATGTTCCAGGATGTCAGCTAAAAGCTTTCTGTTTCCCTTTCAACTTACTGCTGCAGTCACAGGGAGGATTCTCCCACTCTCCCTAAGCTTCAGTTTAGGGCTTTGCTTCTCAGCAATTTCTGTTCCACAAACATCTCAAGCACTTAGAAACGTGACTCACCTGAGCTCACCTAAGAGCAGCTGGAGAATGAGGGAGCCACAACTGCAGCTGGTCTGTAGTAGAAGTGCTGCTCCGTGGCTCCTAACTTAGTGGGGCTAATGCAAACCTCCCTTAATGTCACTGCTCCTGCCAGGGAAGGATGAAAAGTACTTGTGGCATTACAGAGCTCGTAAAAGCAGTTCCCTTGCTGTCTCTGCAAGGGCAGAGGGTGAAACCTATAGTGAAAATTTAAATCTCAAAGGGATGATGATTTACTTCAGTATACCTTGAACGTCTCATCTCTAATTATGTTTCCCTCTGCACATGGTATCCTCCCAACATACTATGGAGGATGAATTTCTTTGATGGAGAGCTGCTGTAGAAAGTGGCATCGGGTTGTTTCCTGGGAAATTGGTGCATGCCCAGCCCAGTGCCTCCTTGTCAGCCTTCAGCTCCTTTGCTCCTCTCCCTCCTTCCTCAGCATGGCCAAAGCTATGTGGCAGCAAGCAGAAAGGCAGACACAGAATCCTAGTGTTGGAAAAGACTTCCAAGATCACAGGCTGGGTTTGCACGCAGGCTTCTGCGAGAGGGGCAAGCTGTCAAATTCGACTGCAGTCTGTAAGAGAAAGCAGTAGGTGGAAGAAAACCACTTGAGAACCTTCAATAGGAGCTAGCTTTCCATTCAGCAGCAAGCCAAACGACTTAAAAGCCAGTGTCAAAGCTCCTTTCACTTGACGGCAGCCAGGTCCTTCGCACAGCAAGAGGAAAGCTATTCCTAGCCAGGCGGTGGTACCTCCTGAGCAAGTTTATTTGCCTCCAGACTCCACCTGCTGGGAAGAGATCCTGCTGCCGCCTGCCGTCCGCTCTGCCTCGCAGGGCTGGCACGCTGAGGCGCCCTGCGCCCGTCCGCTCCCTGTCCCAGCCTCGCTCTGCCTGTTTCAACACCGGGGCACAGCGGCAGAAGTCGTCCTCTCTTCCAAGCCTTGATACACAATCACTAGATGCTGTCTCGACAGTGTAAAGGGTATTTGTTGCCTCTGGACGGGAATAGCGAGGGGCTGCTCGTCTGAGGAGACCAGAAGGTTCCCACAGGGTCTTCCTCAGCCTCTCCTTCTGTTTCAAGCGCTTACATAACTTCGGGAGCAAAACTGGCAATTGAGACGACTTTGCTGTCCTCCCCGGCTCGGTAGACGGTAGGTAAATGTTTCACGCAAACTCCAAGAGCAGCAGCGGAGGAAAGAGCAGAGGGGAGGACGCGGGGCTGCATCCCTGGGGCGGGCAGAGTTTCGCCCCTCTTAGCAGCCCTCAGGGCCGGGACAACCCCGGCACCGGCGTCTCACAGTCCGGACACTCCTATTCCTCGGCCCACAATGGGACCGAAACGCTGGGGTCAGAGGAACTCCTCTGAGGGAAGGAGGAGGGCGGTGGGCGCGCGGAGCCCGCGCTGAGGGGCGCGGGGTGCCCTGAGGCGACGCACAGATGGCGCGCGATGCCCGGCCGCAGGCCCGGCCGGCGGCGGCCTGGGGACCCCACACAGGAGGCATGGCCGGCAGTAAGCGTTTTGNCTCCCGCGCGGCTCCCGCTCGCCTCATCGCCCCCGCTCCGCCCCGCCAGCGCAGCGCCGGCTCCTGCGCGGCCGCCCCGCCGGCAGCTAGCGCCCAGGAACCGGCGGGGAGGCGGGAGCGGGGGAGGTGCCGCCGCCGCTGGGTGATCTCCGTCCGCCCCGTACCGACGTCGGCTCGAAGCCCCGCCGGCGCCCGGGGGGGAGCTGAGGCTGGAGGCGTCGCAGGCGAGAGGAGGCAGATGTTCGGCGAGGCACAACCCTGCCGGAGAGGCTCAGCCCTGGTCAGTGCCTGTCCGTGTGCCGGCTGAAGTGCTCGGGACGCGGGGACCCGCCAGGTGGCTGGCTGGGTGTGAGGGAGCGGACAACGCCATGCTTCCCGCCGAGCACTGAAGGACCGTCCGGGTTACACCGGTGGGGACACCGAACTGCCGCGGAGGTGGCCTGAGGTGAGGCGCTGGAGGCCGGGAGAGCTGCTACCATAAGTCCCGGCAACTTCACCGCCTGCTCTTCCCGGGGAGACGGAGGCGGGAGGGCAGCTGTGGGGTACACGGAGTGGGCAGAACTCAGGTGGCACTGCAGCCAAAACCAGGGCAGACGGGGAAGAGGGGAGGGGGTTGTAGGTCGTGGGGTGCTGGCGGGGGCCGGCGCCGCTGCCCGGTGCTGTCGGTCAGGGCGGGGAGTGACTGGGATCGGTGAATCCCGGAGTTTCCACTGCGGCTTTGGCACCGGCGAGCAGGTCGTTGCTGTTGAGGGTACAGCTGATAGGAGAGTAACCACTCTCCGTGCTGGAAAGCGTGGAGCGCAGGGCGTTTAGATGACACCTGAATCATTAAGTCCGTGCTTCTTATTCATGGCAGATATCATTTCCCTGCCATTTTTCATCTACTGGACTGGTATCTGCACTTCCCTTGTCATTTCACAATGCAAATGGAAAAAAAGCATTAGCAGACTTCAGAATTCTGCTATCGATGATGGGAAGGTTGATGCATGATGAGGGTAGGTTGATGTATGATGAGGGTAGATGGATGCCTGATGAGGGGGTGGGTGGATGTATGATGAAGGTGGATTGATATACGAGACTGTTTACAGAATGTATCCAAATACAACGTAAACCACCTGCCAATATTAGTCTTTAAATGGCCATATCAATTTCATTCTTGTGTTGGGTTTTGGTTTTTTTTGATGAGGCTAACGTTGTTGACTATTTGTAAGGAAAAGAGAAAAAAAAAACTTCTGGGTTTAGTTACAAAATGACAGTGGTAACCAAAATGATGAATGAAAAAAAAAATCATTCATAAAAAGAGCTAAATAGGAAGATGTGTATCTCAGGACCTTCTCAAGTCAATATCATCTAACAGATACCTTCCTGACAGACTTTTTTTTTTTTTTTTTTGCATACTTTGGCTACTACTTGAACTTCTCAAGGATAATGCAGGATGGGATACGCTTCCCAGGACCGTGTGCTTTCACAACAGGGTTAAACAGGCTGGCTGAAGGGAATTCAGAATGAATTAATCAAGCCATCACATCAAGATACCTATGTCTTGTTGTAGGCACTGAATGAAATCAAGCTCTTGCTTCTGCATCTTTTCTCCTCCAGCGTTTGTAGGATGATATTCAGGTGGGGAACCCTTCTGTTTGGTCAGTGGAAGGGTCCCTACACAGCTGAAGAGATCAGGTTAATGTTTCTTTGCTAGCAACAGCTCAAACTGCAGGTAGTGTGGAGCTGAAGAGTGAGTTTAATTCCCTGCTCAGAATCCTAAGCAGAATTGTCAAGCAGGTAAATGAAATAAGGAGAGCTAATATTTCTTTTTAATTTCTTCAAACATCTGACAAACTCTGTCAGTAGGTAACCTTTGGTTACTGCTTTGGTGCTTAATGTAGCTGTCATATGCTGGCTGCCATCAATTTACTCGGAATCAACTAAAACATTGTGTTTCAGTCCCTATTGGCATGTAGTAAAGTATGCTGTAAATATTGACCCTGTTAAGATCGATGGCAAAATCCCAATTAACCCTTCCAAAGGGTGAGCTTCACTGCAGGTCTTTGTTAGCATTTGTAGTGAGTGCCAGCCAAATTTGGTTAGAAATTCAGGTGATAAGGTTTGAATTTGGCTGGTAATGGCACTTCTAACAACTCTCTGTAGCACTACTTTAGAATTGTGGGTAAGAGCCATACAGACCTTAATATTTTCTAAAAACCCTCTATAAAATGAACTGTTGTTCTTTCAAGAGGAGTAGGCAGTTTAAATTTCTCTTATACTCCCATTTTTTAGGAGCAGTTTCAGCAGAATAGATCATGAGGAAGTTAGTCTGCAGTTTGCATATGCACAGTATTTTAACAGAGGCATTCAAACAGTATTGGGGGGAATATCAGATGAGGAGTTCATGTCAAGGCAGCTAACAAATGAACTGCTAAATATTTGACTTACTCCAAAAATCTCAGCAAACAATGAAGCTGTGCTACAGCTGAGTTCTCTGCAGCTCTTCAGTTTTAAAGGGAACAGAAGAGTCTTTCCTAAAATCCTTGTTGAAATATTACTGAATGATGTATTCACAAGGATTATCTTAATGAACTGACTGCATCCAGGTTAGCAAACGGTTTTGCCTTCGTATCTACAGCAGAAAACTACCTGAAGAAGTTGAGATTTTTCATGAAAGATGAAAAATGTTACTGTTGCTATTGAAGCCAGTATTGAAACTGAAATCAGTATCAGTCCTTAGAAGCAAAGCACTGGGCTCTGGGTGGATGCCATGCCTACGTGATAGACCTGCTTTGGGCACCTGAAAGGAAGGGTACTTTGGGTATCTGAAATGCTTCAAGTACCTCCTCCTTCAGGAGGAGCACTGGGATCTCTTCATGGCACTACATTACAGAGGTAGGGTTTTGTGTGAGAGCTTTCTGTATGGAGGGGTTTCAGAGCCAGGCTGAAAATTTCTTCAAAAGTAGTTCTCATTCTTCTAAAGCAGGAGAAGCAACTGCAGAAGCTGACACAGCTGAATAGCACTGCTGATTTCCAGAAGGCATTTTGCCTTGAGGTCAATAACACAGACTCCAGGTATTTTGTGCTGAAGCTTTTAGTTATGGTTATACTTCCATGCATAACCTTTCGTGATGGGACTTGGCAGGTGCTATGAATGGAGAATCTGTATGCAAGACTGTTTGTGAGAGTGTCCTTCACACACATCTGAACTGGTTTTGTCTAGGAAACAAAGAGCCATGTTGAGCTGCTCCTGTGGAGAACTGACTTACAGTGACACGTGTGGTGCTCACTCAGAAGTTAGAACTGGAAAATCCATGCCTTGTGCTGTAGGTTGGAATTAGGCTAAAGGTTGCAGCTGGACACCTTTTTAATCAAGATGATAGCCACAGATGAGCTGGAGAACTCTTATTTCAGGTGTTCTGGTGAACAAAGCAAAGACATTTAATCAATGATTATAAATATCTGAGGGCTGGGGGTCAGGAGATGGGGGACAGGCTCTGCTCACTTGCTCCCTGGGATAGGACAAGGAGCATTGGATGCAAGCTGCAGCACAGGAGGTTCCACCTCAACACAAGGAGGAACTTCTTTACTGTAAGGGGGTCCCAGAGCACTGGAACTGGCTCCGCAGAGAGGTTGTGGAGTCTCCTTCTCTGGAGATTTTCAGGGTCTGTCTGGATGTGTTCCTGTGTGACCTGAGCTAGATCGTGTGGTCCTCCTCTGGCAGGGGGGTTGCACTTTGAGTGCCTTCCAACTCCTACCATCCTGTGATCCTGTGATATGGTTTTGCCTCACCACTAGGCTTGTGAGGCATTCTGTTGACCCTTGGCTAAGGGTTACCTCCAGGACAGGGAGGATCACAGGGTAGTAGTAACCCTCTGGTAGTGTGTACTATCTGGCATGTTAACTTCAATTTTTGATGTCCTGCTTAGTTTGGAGTGAAGTTCAGGTTAGAAAACTGCTGTTACTCCAAAGCAGGTGCCTGAAATGCCTTTTTCTTCCTGGATGTGCTGCAAAGCGCTGACTTACTCCTCTGGAATTAGAAAAACAGGTTTTATTCAGTTGATTTGTCCTAGAAATTGGACACTTCTGCAGGCAATGCCAAGTGACTTCACAGACCTATTTGGAGGTTGCTTGAGTCAAAATGAATTGTATCATACCTTCTGAGCTGTCTTCTCAGAACTAAACTGACAGTTAAAAATCTCCTTTAAATATGTGAACTCTCCTAGAAATATGTGAAATGCTTCTGAAGATGCAATGTTGCTGTTGCAAAGATACCAAGGCTCCATGGTTTGGATTGTGCTGAGACAGACTCAGAAAAGAAAAAGAAACTAAACTTCTGTTTTACTTCTTCGTGATTGGAATGAAACTCTGCCTTTGGCACTCACGTATTTTAGCATGTTTTGGTTTTTGTTGTTGTTGGGTTTTTTTAATGGTTAAATACTTAATTTTCAGTGCCCACATGACAAAAATCCATGGCACTGAGTAGAACTTGATGGAAGAGTTAAGAAAGATAATCAAAGACTAAATTAACTCCTGAAGCCAATTATTTGCTGCTTGTTCTCTCAGTCAGCACTGAAGCTTGCTCTGACATGCAGGAGCTTGTGTGACTGTGGAATTTCAGCTGGGATGCATGCAGGTGGACGAGTCCATTTCTGGTAGTTTTGATTTGTCTCCAACTGCGATCAGTAATGAGTGTCAACTGCTTAGAAAAATCCCAGGCAGCTCTGCAGCTGCATTTTGTCGATGCTGTTCATGTCTGCATCTTCCCCGTGGCTTATGTGTGCCAGAGCAGTTATCTGTAGCAAATCAAGCTGTCTTGATTTAAGAGATCTATGGAGAGGTATCATGAATGTTTCCTCTTGAATTTACCCCCGGCATGATGCAGTACCAGCTGGTGATGCTTCTCCATGCTGCCTTCAGTACAGAAAATGTTTGTGTCTGACTTTCTGTTGCACGAGCTGCATTCTGTAGTGCTGAGCTATCACCACGCGAGGCTCCAACTTGCTCTCTTGATGCTTTTCTCTGTTTCTATAGTCTTAGTTACCTGTAGCCTGTGCTCTGTAGTCTTAGTAGCCTGTGCTCTGTAGTCTTAGTAGCCTGTAGCTGTACAGCTGCTCCATCACTAGGCCCTTCTCTTATGTTCCACACCTGTTTCATTGTTGAAACACAGACTCACAGAAACATGCAGGTTGGCAAAGCTCCTCAGGATCACCAAGTCCAACCTAGAACCCTGCTCTACAAGATTTACCTTAAACCATATCCCCAAGCACCACATCCAAATCACCCTTAAACACATCCAGGGTTGGTGACTCCCACCTCCCTGGGCAGCTCATTCCAGTGCCTGACCACTGTATCTGAAAAAAACTTTTTCCTGATGTCCAATCTAAATCTACCCAGTCTTAGCTTGAGGCCATTTCCCCTTATTCTGTGTCCAATTACTTGTGAGAAGGGACCAGCACCAGCCATGATGATGTAGTTTTCTGGATGTCAGCTAACAAGCAGACACAAGAGTCTTTGCATGGGCAAGGATGAGATGCTGGCCAGAAAGTGTCAGCTTTTGATATCATAAATTCATAGAATCATTTTGGTTGGAAAAGAGCTGTAAGATCATCAAGTCCAACCATTTGCTAACTCTTCCAAGTCTGAAGCTAAACCATGGCCCTTAGCACCACATAATTCATAGAATGGTTTGGGTTGAAAGAGGCCTTAAAGGGCATCCTGTTCTAAGCCTCCTGCCATGGCCAGGGACACCTCCCACTAGACCAGGTTGTTCATGGCCCTGTGTAACCTGACCTCAAACACTTCCAGGAAAGGAGTATCCACATTTCCCTGGGCAACATATTCCAGTGTCTCAGCACCCTCACTATGAAGAATTTCTTCCTGATCTCCAGTCTAAATCTCCCCTCCTCAAGCTTCAGTCTACTTCGCATCCTATCGCTACAAGCCCTTGTAAAATGTCCCTCCCCAAGTGAGGAGATGACAAAAGATGACAAAAAAAGTACCAAAAAAAACCCCCAAAACAAAAACCTAGGAACTGTTTTGAATAGTAAGAGAGAACTCAGAAGAAAGAGATGCCTTGAAGAACACGTGCAGCTGTGCTTTTTGTGGTAGAGGAGATCCCCTGAAGAGTTACCTTTTAAAATGTCAAATTAACTAATAGACTACTCTGTCTTCTTTTACATACAACATAGAATCATACTGGTGGGAAAAGACCTCTAAGACCATCAAGCCCAACTGTTGACCTAACACCACCATGACCATTAAACTGTATCCCAGAGTGCCTCTACCTCCAGGGATGGTGACTGAGGAAGAGTTTAAGTTCCACTGCAGTACTGAGTGTTGCATGTGCAATCTGTTGTCAAGACAGGTCACTAAGCATGGTTTAGTTGATCCTACAGATGGTTGAGATTATGGGATCTGAACGTTTTACATTGCAGCTCTTCCAGGAGCTCTGTTTCTAACAGAGGAGAATGGCAAACAGGATTAGTGTGAGGCCAATTCAAAGGGAGGCTTAGTCTGAGCCATTTAGAGCACCTCTGGTAGTTCTTTGGCTTTGCTTCAGGCTGTTTAAGAACATCTACTGAGAAACTGAAAGAGTAACCTGTGGACAGCTGATGGTGTGCTCCTGACCATGCAGAGTTGTAATGCCTGGCGTTTAGCAAACCCTTTAAGCTCCACTCTTGAGAGAGACTCAGTGACAGGGAACAAATTGGGTGAGAGAAGCCTTCCTTTAATTTTGAGGACCACTTGCCCTGCTAAAGACTGGTCAAGGGCTTGGCTCATTGAAGCCCTTGAGCTGTTTGTGTTACAGTACAATATTTTCCTCTCACTTCACATCTTGCCAGGTACATTTTGGGTTGAAGCAGGACCAAGGAGTAAATAATAATAATTGTTACCATATGTTCTCATGGAGAAAGCAGACTGAGTATTTTCTACTCTGATGTTCTTTATCATGCTTTTCATTTAGTCCCATGGTATTTGCCAGTACGTGCACTGAAAAGAAAACTTGTGTGTTTGGCTTTCCAAGTGATTAAATGCCTGCTGACTTTATTGGCAATGAGATCTGCAGGGTTTTGAAGGAAATGGGTTTCTCTTGTGATGTAATAGGAGGTCATCACTGGAAAAAACAGTGGGGAGTCACCATCTAACTATATGGCTTCCCTTCTTTCACCTACTGCCCAAAAACTTCATGCCTGAGACATGTCCCAGCGAGACCACATCTGGAGTATTGTGGCTAGTTCTGAGCTCCCTGTTTCAAGAGGGACAGGGAAATACTGGAGAAAGTCCAATGGAGTCTACAAAGAAGATAAAGAGAAACTGGAATATCTGTTCAGGAAAGGCTGAGAACCCTGGGGCTGGTTAGCCTGGAGAAGAGAAGCCTGAGAGGGGATGTGATCAGTACTTACAAATATCTGAAGGGTGGATGTAAAGAAGAAGGGGCAAGTCCCTTTGCAGTCGTGCCCTGTGATGGGAGGAGGCGTGAGAGATACAAAGTGGAACAGAAGGAAGTTCCACCTCAACATGAGGAGAAATGTCCTTACGGGTGAGAGAAGTTGGGCCTGGAGCAGCCCTGGAGAGGTTGTGGAGTCTCCTTCTCTGGGGACTTTCCAAACCCACTTGGACAGATTCTTGTGTGAGCTCCCCTAGGTTGACCCTGCTTTGGCAGGGGTTTGGTCTCAATGATCTCCACCTGTCCCTGCCAGCCCCTGTGATTGATTCTGTGATTCTGGTGGCTCTTTTTCTCTGAGAGGTTCTTCTGCTTTCCTCCATGTGGTGGAAAATGAACTTGGCAGTAGATGATTTCTGAGTCAGGGCTGAACCTTCTACCATTTGTGCAAGAGCACACCCACACACGTACACCCTGATCTTCTTAGAGCTTTGGTTTGTAGTCAATTTTGAGGTGCTGTAAGCCAGTTATGGAG
Organism: Eubucco bourcierii; assembly: GCA_013396675.1. Taxonomy (NCBI): domain Eukaryota; kingdom Metazoa; phylum Chordata; class Aves; order Piciformes; family Ramphastidae; genus Eubucco; species Eubucco bourcierii. The sequence continues at coordinate 216,827 of VWZE01025431.1, read as the reverse complement.
GTGGAGCCATCATCCCAGGACTGGAGAGATGATGTCTCACCAGGCCAGAGTAGAAGGGGAGCAGAACCACTGTTGACTTTGAAATAGCCATGAAAACAAGCATCAGTATTGGGGCACAATTTTTGGGACTGACAACTGGAAAACCTGAACTTTGTGGCACAAAACAAGGCTAGTAGGATAGGACAATGTATATTCTAGGTAGATAAAAGTCCAGGGTTACAAGCAGGCATCCAGATGTCTCTACAATAGACACCTCTGCAAAATTAATTTTGCATGCAAAGTTTATCTGTTCATTACATTTGGTAAATACAGTAAGAGCAGTGCAAACTGGAAAAGACTGTAGCCTGGCAGGTCTCTGTAGTCCAAAGTTTCTCTATGTGTGTTTGAAGACAGAGGATGTCAACTGCTGTCTAGAAAATCCAGGTATGAGGCAGCACCAGAAGCACACACTGCCCTGTGATACAACTTTCTCCACTCCAACCCCTGTGGCAGTAAAGTTACTCATTAGCAAAGTGAAGAATCCATGGTAAAGGGTGCACTTGATGGTGGCAACAGAGAAGAAAAAGGAGAGGGTGTTCTTCGTGTGCATAGACACTAAAGACCTTGGAGGCAGTGAATCAGGAACAAATCAACACAAGCACAATCGTGCGGTGCTACAGGAACAAAACAACCCACTCGTGCTAAATGGTAGCACTCCCCAGCCCTCTCCACCAGGCATCTTCATTATGTCAGATGCACAGCTTGGTACTGGGAAGTTAGACAGGCCAAGGAGGGCAGCTAATTAATGCCTTCCAACACTTCATCCAGAAGGCAGCGTTTCCAATGCCTGCTGATAAATCATCTGTGCAAGAGATACTGCAGAAGAGAGGTCTTGAAATAGCAGAAAATCTCACCCTCTTAGCAGAGTGAATGCCACCAAGTGCAAGTAGTGTTAATCACAGGATGCTAGGGTGAGTTCTGAATCACAGATCCAGATCATTAGTGAGCAGATGTGTGAGAATAGTTGAGAACTGAAGAAGATTACCTAGAGGCTATGGAATTTCTCTCCTTGGAGAAACTCAGAATTAGTCTAGACATGACCTTGAATAACCAGATCCAACTCTGAAGTTTGCCCTCCTTTAGTAGGTTATCTCCAGAGGTCCATTCCAGCCTGGATTTTTCCTATGCATCAGGGAGACACTGGAACAGTTTACCCAGGGAGGCCCTGGATGCCCCCTCCCAGGGATGCCCCCTAGACCAGCCAACCATTCATAGAATGGTTTGGGTTGGAAGGGACCTTAAAGATCACCTAGGTCCAACCCCCCTGGTATGGGCAGGGACACCTTCCACTAGACCTGGCTGAACACCTCCAGGGAGGGGGCATCCAGGACCTCCCTGGGTAACCTGTTTCAGTGTCTCCCTGATGCACAGGAAAAAAAAAAAAAA
>VWZE01025431.1:177497-215171 GCA_013396675.1 Eubucco bourcierii | reverse complement strand
TACTAGTGGGAGGTGTCCCTGCCTATGGCAGGGGGTTGGAACTAGATGATCCTTGAGGTCCCTTCCAACCTTACCATTCTATGATTCTATGATCCAAGGCTAATTCTGAGTTTCTTCAAGGATCCTGCTAGACCAGGTTGCTGAAGGCTTCATCTAAGTAATGCTGATGCCAGCACTGCAAGACAGAAAAAGAGAAGACATGAGAAGGCTGGAAGAAAAGAAGGAAAACCCTGAGCTTAAGTAGGACACTGAGCTGTTAAATTTGTATTTCAGTTTTAGGGAGCTCGATCAGTTTTTGACATACCTCTCCAGGTCTCTTGGTGGAGGTTGAGGAGGTGCCCAGTAGGTGGCAACCTTTTAACACAGTGCTTAAAAGCTCCCCCCACCACCACATCTTCTCTTTCTTAAATGCAATTTTTCTGCAGAGTCAGATGATCACCAAATCGGCCTTGCACAGGGTATGTTGCTGCGAGAGCTCTTAAACTTGGAATCTGCAAACTTCCCAAAATTCTGTAGTTGGGAATCTAAACGGAAGAGAGAGGAAATGTGTTTTCACAGGCTCACAGGATGTTAGGGGTTGGAAGGGACTCTAAAGAGATCATCGAGTCCAACCTCCCTGCCAGAGCAGGACCAGACAATCTAGCTCAGGTCACACAGGAACACATCCAGACAGACCCTGAAAATCTCCAGAGAAGGAGACTCCACAACCTCTCTGGGCAGCCTGTGCCAGTGCTCTGGGACCCTTCCAGTTAAGAAGTTCCTCCTGTTGAGGTGGAACCTCCTGTGCTGCAGCTTCCATCCATTCCTCCTTGTCCAATCCCAGGGAGCAAGTGAGCAGAGTTAAGGGTGATGAAGCACTGGAACAGGCTGCTTGGAGGGTTTGTCCTGTCTCCATCTCTGGAGACTTTCAAAACCTGCCTGGATGTGTTCCCGTGTGACCCTTTTTAGGTGAACCTGCCATGGCATGGAGTTTTGACTCAATCTTCAGAGGTCACTTCCAACCCCTCCCATTCTCTGGTTCTGTGATCTTCCTGCCTGCATTTAATTTCTCTCTGTTACATCTTGTTCATTTCTGAAACATACATGTTGTTTTATTTCAAAGAAATAATCCTGAGAGTAGCTGGGGGAGTTGCTTTTACTACAGTTGCACCTCTGTGTGTTTGCACGGAATTCTACATACAGATAATGGCATTTGAGGTAGTTTGGATAGACACATGCCTCAGGCTGTTAGTGTTTGGCTCAGGACTTCACTGTCAGGTACCAGCTGTCCATTCAGTAAGACCAGTGCCCCATCTGAAAGCACATAGAGAACTCCCAGACTGACTGCAGATAGGAAATAAATGTGCTTAAAGTGTTTGGGAATCTGCAAACTGTGCTCCTGTGGGAAGAAAAAAAAACTTTTGAAGCACCTAGGTGCATTAATAATGATGTCAAATTCTCTAAGAAACCTTTATCCCTATGTGTTGTTTCAGTCTCTGTACATTATGCTGTTGGCAGCCTCAGAGTAGTTAGATACTACTCTTCAGGGCTCTTTAAGCATAGAACCAAAACACTGTTCCCATCCCAGAAGTTTTACTGGCTAAGGCAAGAGAAAGATGTAGTCAATATTGATAGCAATGGAGCTAGTCAGGATGAGAGGCTGTAGTTAATAGCAAGCTATTCACTAACACTACAAGTTTATTTGGAGTGCTTCTTTCCTGCCAGATGTTTCAGAAAATGAGACAAAGTTTAATTATATAGTTACAGAGTTAATTAAGAAATTGCAGCAGGCACTGAGTGTAATTAGGAACCATAATCAGGAAGGAAAAGGTTTTTATAGATCAATGTTGAAAACAGAAGTGTGAGTAAAGCCAAGAGACAAGAAGGCAGTTAAAAAAAATAAAAAGGACAGTAGGATGAACCAAGTAGGCTTTAGGCACAACAGTGGCCATGATGGTTAGAATCCTGGAATGCAGCAGGTTGGAAAAGACCCTTAAAGGTCGTCTTGTCCAACTCCTCTGCCGTGAACATGGACTAGGTCAGCATAAAAGATCAGAGTAATGAAGACATGGCAGAGATGTAGTTGCTGGAGACTAACAAATTGGGTTTGAAAGAAGTCCCAATATGAAAAGAGAAAATACTGAAGAGATGCAGAAGATAAAGTGGGGGCACAGAAAGTCTGAAGTGAGGAGAGTAATTCTACAAAGACTCCACAAGAGGACTCTAAGTCTGTGAAGCTGAGGGAGGGTGTGGGTCTTTAAAAAAAAGTATGAGTCTTTAAGATGTGTCATGGCAAAAAACGTCTGTCCAGACATCTAAAACCTGGAGAGTGGATCTTCAAAGGGGTTGAGGTGGAAAGCTGCACTGAATGAAGTGAGAGAAGTGTTCAGGCAGCAGCAACTTCTGTGGCTTCAGCCCAGCAGTATTTTGTTCTCACTTGGTGGCATTGTTTTGTTAGAAACACATCAGGGTTTGGTGATCACCCCCAGAGGTTTGTGGTTGGGTCGTTGGATTTGTGTTTGATTACACAGGAGCTTACTGTGTTTATTTCTAGTTTGCTCGTTTGCAAATGCCTCCCAGATTAGTCTCTTGCTTTGTATCCTTAAAATGCAAGGCTTGTAAAAGGAAACAAATTGAGTGTAGTAGCGTCTGCTTTGTAATCAGTGCTTGATCCTGTGTGATACAATTGAACCTGGTCACTTGAAACACCTCGAACTGCTTGGTATGGTCAGGACTTGCAAAGGAGATCTGATGGTGCAGTTGGAAAGAGGCAAATACTCACCTGAGCTCATGCATGTTTATTTTGATAATGTGAAGCAATCTGAATATTTAGTAATTACTGCTAGGGAGTCCAAGTTAGGGATGCCCTCTTCTTTGCTTTAGGGTTGCTGCAGCTTGAGGCATGCTGTATGTGGTTGCTGCTTACATACCTGACTTGATAATTGGGCAGAGGCTCAGGATCTCATCGTCCTTCAGCTGAAATCATCGCTAAGATCAACACAGCCAGAGCAGGTCAGGCAAGTCCTTAAGAACTCCCTGTCATGCACAGACTGAATAATTCTGAGAAGGGATTATTGATTTCATTATTGAGTTTTTGATCAGAAATTACGCAGGAACTGAGCAATTCAAGATACAACCTCCCATTCTTTGTGGTCCGTTTGTCTTATCTCTTAATTGCAAATCTGGTAGGCAGAGATAGTTGCAGAAAATGTATCACATAGGCAAAGCCCACTTAGAACTGTTTCACCACAAACAGACCAGAGGTAATGAGCTAATTTTTGTGGAAATACTGCAATATTGTAGTTGTTGCCTGCCTACCAACTGAATTATAAAAACATTAGTCCAAATGTTACAGCTTCTCCTTGATCAAGGCAGAACAAAAAACTTAACAGAATCATAGAATGGTTTGGGTTGGAAGAGACCTTGAAGATGATCCAGTTCTAACATCCCACTGTGGGCAAGGACACCACCTACCAGCCCAGCTTGCTCAAGGCTCCAGCCCACCTGCCTATGTACAATTCCAGGCTTGGAGCCTCCACAACTTCCCTAGGCAACCTGTTCCAGTGCCTCACCACCTCATGGGGATAGTGGAGCAAGCATCATGACAGTTGTGTAGAGGAAGTGTCTGCCCTAGTTGTTGGCAGAAATGTCACACCAGCCTGCATGGCACTTCTCACTGCAAAGTTTCCTCCTTTAAATACTGAGTCAACTTAAATTCTATCATCAGGGTAGACTCTTAACACTTCACTCAGCAAGGCTCTGAGCAAGCTGATCTAGTGGAGGATGTCCCTGCTCACTGCAGGGGTTTGGGCTAGATGGCCTTTGGAGGTTCCTTCCAACCCAAACCATTCTATGATTTCCACATCATAATTTTAAGACCACTCTTGCAAATCTGTTTTGTGCCATGTTTCAAATGGGACCACTCAAAGACATGAACTATTTCCCTGGGCCAGAATCTAGGCCAGCAGAGAAAGGTTACAAATCACATTTTCTTGGCACTGCATGGGGGAAGTGTCCTATAGTGGTAAGTTGGAATTACAAGGGGTGGAGTCTGCCATTTGTCTGAGAAAGTCTCACAAACTTCCTGCCTTCTGCTGTCTGGATCAGAGGAGGAATGAGACATTTTGCAAGTTTTGGTTGGGAGCTGCCTTGCTGGGAATTATTTTTAGGCAGTTTAGTTTACTACCAATAATTTCAGGAAAACTGAAGTAGTGTCCTCCATTACCAGGGACTAATGAGCAGAATCTCTTTCTTGTTTGGACTGGAGGTGTTTAAGAGGAGGCTGCATGAGGCACTTAGTGCCATGGGTTAGTTAATTGGAAGGGTTAGGTAATAGTTTGGACTCAGTGATCCCAGAGGTCTTTTCCAGCCTGGTTAATTCTGTGATTCTGTGACTGCTGCCTGTGTTTAGCCATTGAACATCCCTCCAATATTGACTTGGGATAAAGACACATAAGGAGTCACCCATCGCACTCTTGTATTCTTTGATGAGTTTCCAGAATGATTTCAATAACCCTGAAGCAAAAAGACCCTTGAAGTCTGGTGAAGTAGCCACCTGACACATCAGCACTTCACCTTCTCAGGCTTGACTTCAGATGGAACTTTCATGAATGGCAGAGGCTATTCTGCTGGTAAAAAGGTGAAAGGCTGAAGAACCATGGAGCCACCAGGGTACCCTGAAGGCAGCACAACACTGAAGGAATCTGAGTGAATCTCTTAATCTGTGTGCTTCCAGCCTGCTCTTGGGCACAAGCTCTATGAGGAGCAACTGAGGGAGCTGGAGATGTTCACCCTGGAGAAAAGGAGGCTGAGGGGAGACCTCATTGCTCTCTACAGCTCCCTGAAAGGAGATTAGAGCCAGGTGGTGGTTGGTGTCTTCTGCCTGATAACAAGGACAGGGGGAAGTGGCCTCAAGTTGCACCAGGGAAGGTTAAGGTTGAATGTTAGGAAAAATCCTTTAACTGAAAAGGTCATCAGGAAACTGGAACAGGCTGCCCAGGGAAGCAGTGGAGTGACCATCCCTGGGGGTGTTTAAAAGTCCTTTGGAGGAGAAGCTTAGGCACATGGGTGTAACAGTTGTGTACAGGGAGAGGTTATGGTTGGACTCAGTCACCTTAAAGCCTTTTCCAGTCAGGTGATTCTCTGATTCTTCTGAGCATCTCACTCTAATTCTGCAAATCAATTTTCTGATGGATACCTTTACCCTCAGAGGCAATGAAAGCTCCTGGAAGCACCAAATAGGAGTAGATGTAGAGTTGGTTATCTTGTTTGGTTTTTTTTTTTTTCCAGGCAGATGATCATATTCAAGGCAAAGGTTTTTTGCATGCTGTTGTGAAATGTGAGCAGGATCACCTTGGGAAGGATTAAGGGATTTGCATTGATGAAATACTGCAGCACACAGGACATGTAATCATTGGTCTTACACTACCTACTGGCACTGATTTAATCAATTTGACTTGAGAATTAAGGTCAGATCAATTATCTCACACAAAGCCAAGCTTAGTTGTGAATTAGTTACTTCTTGTGTGGGGTTTATGCTATTATTTTTATGCTATCATTGTGCTGTCCTATGGAGACAGGCTGAGAGAGTTGGGGTTGTTGAGACTGGAGAAGAGAAGGCTCCAGGAGGACCTTAAAGCAACCTTCCAGGATTTGAAAGGGGCTGCCAGGAGAGCTGGAGAGGGACTTCTTACAAAGGCATGGAGTGACAGAACAAGGGGCAATGGCTTCAAACTGGAAGAAGCTGGATTGAGATTAGAAATTCTTCCCCTTGAGGATGGTGAGACAGTGGAGCAGGTTGCCCAGAGGATTTGTGGAGGCTCCAAGCCTGAAAGTGTTAAAAGGCAGCTTGGCTGGGGCCTTGGCCAAGCTGGGACCCATAGCAGAGCTGTTGGAAATAGATCATCTTGAAGGTCCCTTCCAACCAAAACCAATCTATGATGCTGATTCTATATCATGTGTGTTCATAACACACTGTTAGCTTCAGTACAAGAGAATTAGAATATCAATTGCCTGTTTTTATTAGAGCATATTAAAGTGTTTAACCAAAGTGAAATTGATTGCATTGAATTGCAAATTTCAAATGGAAAAAGCAGTGGAAAATAAAATTAGGATCACTGACAAGAAGTTAATAGGCTCTTTAGCTTTACAGTGCAGTCATACAAGCTTGCAATATGACTGCATGTTCTGCTAAGCTGTGCTTGGCTTTACAGAGGCTTCTTCCCTGGGCCAGAACCATTCTCACTATCAACACAGCCTGGGGGATGAGGTGGTAGAAAGCAGTCCTGTGGAAAAGGTCAAGAAAGGTTCTCCTGCCCCTCTACTCTGCCCTAGTGAGGCCACATCCAGAGTACTGTGTCCAGTTCTGGGCCCCACAGCTCAAGAGGGACATGGAACTGCTTGAAAGAGTCCAGCACAGAGCCACAAAGATGCTGAGGGGAATGGAACAGCTCTGTTAGGAGGAGAGCTGAGGGAGCTGGGGCTCTTTATCTTGGAGAAGAGGAATCTGAGAGGTGACCTCAGCAATGTTTATAAATATGTAAAGGGTGAGTGCTGGGAGGCCGGAACCAGACTCTGCTGGGTGATGCCCAATGCCAGGACAAGGGGCAATGGGTGGAAGTTGAAGCATAAAAAGTTCCATGGAAACATGAGGAGGAATTTTTTCCCTGTGAGGGGGGTAGAGCACTGGAACAGGCTGCCCAGAGAGGTTGTGGAGTCTCCCTCTGGAGATACTCAAACCCTGCCTGGATGCGTGCCTGTGTGATCTGGTCTAGGTGATCCTGTTCTGGCAGGAGGTTGGACTGGATGAGTTTTAAGGTCCCTTGCAGACCCTGACATTCTGTGATTCTGTGACTTGGGGGTGCTGATGGATGAGAAGCTGGAGAGGAGCCAAGAGTGTGAGCTGACAGCACAGAAGGCCAGTGGCACACTGGTGGCAATGAGGAGTTCGGGCCAACTGCGGTGTAGCTGCTGGGGAGTAGCTGCTAGGGCAGGAGCAGGAGTGGGGGGGGGACACACAGGGCTGGGAAGCTCTTGCAGCTGCTGGTGGAACCAAAGTGAACTGATAATTAGCAAGCATGAAAGGACCAAGAATGTTGATTTCACCCAGCAGCTGCTGGGTGCAGTGAGGTTATTTCCTGGAGGAAGTTTCAGGATGAAATACTCTCTGGGTTTCCAGTTCGTGGGAAATTGCAAAAATAATTTTTTGTTTGGGTCTGATTCAGAGTAAAATTAACTAAGTTGCCCTGCTTCCCCCTCAAAACTTCTTCACAAATCAGAAATGCCAATGTTCAGCCAACACCACTCAACAAACAGAGCAGAGTCTCCTGAAAAATGCACTTTATTCATGCTTGGGTTGAAATCTGACTTTGCAGGCCAACAGAAGGTTGGAAATGACAATCTGGTCTTTGACAGCTTCCCCATTGCAGTATTGATCTTCTAAATCAGCTGGTAGCTTCTACATGGGATCAGCTTGTTCATCTTCATGTGTGCTAGTAAAGCTCAGCTCAGAAACTGATGCAGAAGTGCTGATCAGAATTCATCCTGATGCTCTTGAGAAAGCCAAATTAACATTTGGATTAGAGAGCCTGATACCTATTCCCTGAATGCCTGGAATATTAAAACACAGCTCACACTGGAGGTGTTAAATGTCAGTGCACAGAATGATACCTACCCCATATGAAACCCAAGTAAAGAAGACATCCAAATGCTGGAGGCCTGCTTTCATCTTCTGGCAGAAAGCACAGCAATGGGTTTTAGGGAGAATCATAGAATCACAGAATTGTCAGGGCTGGAAGGGACCTCAGGGATCATCTAGCTCCAACTCGCACTAGATCAGGGATGCCTCACACTAGATCAGGTTGCTCAGAGCCTCATCCAGCCTGGCCTTAAAGACCTCCAGGGATGAGGCTTCCACCACCTCCGTGGACAACCCCTTCCAGGCTCTCACCACCCTCGTGGTGAAGAACTTATTCCTAAAATCCACTTTGAATCTACTCCTCATTTTGCTCCATTCCTCCCAGTCCTATCCCTACCTGACACCCTAAAAAGTCCCTCCCCAGCTTTCCTGTAGCCCCCTTCAGATACTACAAGGTCACAATAAGGTCTCCTCAGAGCATTCTGTTCCTCAAACCGAACAATGCCAACTCTCTTTGGACTGGATGATATTTCAAGGACCCTTCCAAGCCCTAACAGTCTGTGATTCTGTGACCATCTTCAGAGCCTTTCTGGCAAGGCTGTTTGCAGAGCTCAGCCTGTGGCAGGTGATAATTGTTTAACCATTTCTTTTGGACTCCAGTGGGAATCTCCCCAGAAGTGACTTGTACCCATAACCCCTTGTCTTCTCCATGTGGCTCCTTCAGCTCAATAAGGAGCCACTTCTCTCCTTTCAAGATGACTATTGAATGAGTTGCTTTTAGCTGAGGATTATCAGGTGTTCCATCTTTTCTTAAAACTCCCTCAGATACTTTGATGCAATGTGAGTGCAAACCTTGCTTCTCTCCCTGCTAAGTCCTGCAAAAGTGAAAACCTCTTAAAACTTTGAAACTCAAACTGAAGTTGTGTTCTGTCATCAGGGGTCATTCTTAGTCTGCAGAGCCTCATCTCTCTCGGGCTGCAGGGCTGATGCCAGTGGAGAAAAGTCCATTCAGATCCTTACATAGCAGCCTCATGACAGCAGAAGGTGCCAGCTGCTGTAACTCATGTACAGCTTTAATCAAGCAGCTGGTTTCAAGATGAAGATGTACTAATAGCTGATGAACTGCCCTTTAAAGTTGTGCTCAAATCAGGGTGGTAAAAGTGCAGACACTGATGGTCAGGAGCTTTTACCTCAAAAAAAGACCTTGAAAAGTAATATGGAATTATCTGAAACGTTTATTTTTGAGACATTTGCTTCTTGAGAAATAATTCTCCAGAGGTTCCTGAAAGGAAAAAACAAAACAACCAAACCACCAGAGGAAAGAATCACAGACTAGTGGAGGTTGGAAGGGTCCTCCAGAGATCATCTAGTCCAGCTCCCTGCTGGAGCAAGGTCACCCTGGGTAAATCACACAGCAGTACCTCCAGGTGGGTTTGAATGCTTTAGAAACAGAGACTCCACAACCTCTCTGAGTAGCCTGCTCCAGTGCTCTGCCACCCTGAAAGGGAAGAATTTTTTCCTTATGTTTACGTGGTCCCTCCTGTGCTCCAGGCTGTGTCCAATACCCCTTGGCCTGCTCTGGGATACCACTGAAAAGAGTCTGCCTCCCTCCTCCTGACACTCAGCCTTTAGCTATTAGTCAGCATTAATGGGACCCCTCCTCAGTCTTCTCCAGGCCAAACAGCCTCAGCTCTCTCAGCCTCTCCTCATGAGGCAGATGTTCCAGTAGATTCAGATGGGATGTTAAGAAGTTCTTCACCACAAGGGTGGTGAGACACTGGCACAAGTTGTCCAGGGAAGATGGGGGAAGCCTCATCCCTGGAGGTGTTTAAGGCCAAGGTGGATGTGGCTCTGAGCAACCTGATCTAGTGTAAGATGTCCCTGCCCATAGCAGGGAGGTTGGAAACGTCTGATCCTTGAGGTCTCTTCCAACCTTGACAATTCCATGATTGTGTGTGAGAGCAATCAGGAGGAAAAGAGAAGAGGAATGGATGTTCTGGAGATCACTGATTTGCATCTGCATGGCTGAGCCACAGCTGGTTTGACTGACTGGATGAGGCACTTGGTGCTATGATTTAGTTAGTTAGAAGGGTTAGGTGATAGGTTGCACTCAGTGCAACCACTCACCTCTTAGAGGTCTTTTCCAATCTGGTTGATTCTATGACTTCAGGAGTGTACTGCCCACGTCCTTCCAACTCAAGATTGCTGCGTTTCTTTTTGCTAGTGAAGTGCAGTGTGCAGGGAAAACTCTTGGGATAACTCCATGTGCACATTACTCAGAAATTCTGCTGTGCTTCTTAGCAAAAGGTATTTTTAGGATTATAGCTGGAGAGTGTTTGTAATTTTAGTCCTAAGAGTGGCTCAGAAGCTGGCACTGCTTATAGCTTCTAGATCTTAAGAGCAGATCCTTCACTGCTTACCAAGGGAAATTGCTCCTTGATTTTGCTGGGAATTCAACCTCATCTGTAAGCTCTGCGAAGTCAGGCCCCTCGAGAGTGCCACTTCATAAATCAATTATAATTAATTCATCAAATTAACAAAAAATAATAAAAAAGGAATATTAATTTTGATTTGGTTTGGAAGGTCCAATCCCATTTCCAATCATTAGCTCCCTAATCACGAAGGAAATGATAATATTGTTAAAATTAATGGTGTGTGACTCAGCAGTCCAAAAGACCTTCAGAGAACAGATTGTGTTAAAACTTTCCATTGCTGCAATGAACTGAACAGCTGTGTGTGGGGATTTTGAGAGATCAGATCATTGGGTGTGCATAAGCTGCCATGAGGTGAGGATAGTGTAAGGTTATTGATAAGGCATGGTGGAGGGAAAGCATTTCTGAGTGAAAAAATAGATGGGGCTATCTGGAAAACAAATGCTGCTTGAGATTAAAATCCTGCTTTTCCACTTGGGAGCTGTGTTGGCAGCAGAAGTGGTGACAGCAGAATCTATCATACCTGTGCCGTGAGACAAGTGATGGAGGAGTTGCCTCTGCATTGCAAATGAAATTGGCTTCTTTATTGACACAGGAGCTGTGTTAATCCAGGAGTGGGCATCACACCACCCTGCTTTGGGACTGCTCCTGTTGCTTCAGGGTTGCACAGCCATAGAATCACTTTGGTTGGAAAACACCTTTGAGGTCATTGAGTCAAACTATTCTCTCTATCAGGACTGCTGCTCAGCCACATCCCTCAGCACCACATCTCTGCCTCTTTCAAATACCTCCTGGAGTGCCTCCAGGGGCAGGGTTTGAGAACTCTTCCACAGAAGAAAGTTCTTCTCATATCCAACCTAAACCTCCCCTGGTGCAACTTCAGGCCATTTTCTCTTGTGCTCTCACTTGTTCCTAGGGAGAAGAGCCTAACCCCCATCTGGCTCCAGCCTCCTTTCAGGGAGCTGTGAAGAGCAATGAGGTCTCTCCTCAGCCTCCTCTTCTCCAGGCTAAACATCCCCAGCTCCCCTCAGCTGCTCCTCACCAGCCCTGTTCTCCAGACCCTTCCACCAGGTTTGTTGCCCTTCTCTGGACCAGCTGCAGAACCTCAATATCTTTCTTGTAGTTTGGAATCCCCAAATGTTGAGCATAGGGCAGTGATTGGTGCAGCTATGCTCAGATAGGAACTGTTTGCTGAGGTGTCTGTAAAAAGCTTAGTCTCCTGGCCAGAGAAACTAGCCAAAAGCAGTAGTTTGTGGTCCTGTCTGTAAACATGGCCAGAAGTCAAACATGTGAAAACTTGTATTTGCTTTTGTTTTTCTCCTCCTTTCCAATAATTCTCCATGAACTTTCAGAAAGTCAGAACCCACCTGTTTATAAAACTTGTCACAGCTGTGTAAATAAAATCCCTTCCTGCAGCAAAGACAAAGGCAGCAGGGCCAGATGCAGCGCTGCTCAATTCTGATGGTACCAGTGGCACAGTCTGGCTTTGCAGCCTGACTCTGGTGTTATGCTCTCAATTTGGCTGTAAACAAGGAATTAGAATCATAGACCCATAAAATCAGACCACAAGGATCAACCAGTTCCAGTCCCCCTGCCATGGGCAGGGACACCTCACACTAGATCAGTCTGGCCACAGCCTCATACAGCTTGGCCTTAAACACCTCCAGGGATGAGGCTTCCACCACCTCCCTGGGCAACCTGCTCCAGTGTCTCACCACCCTCATGCTGAAGAACTTCTTCCTAACATCCACTCTGAATCTACTCACTTCTCATTTTGCTCCATTCCCCCCAGTTCTATCACTTCCTGATATCCTAAGAAGTCCCTCCACAGCTGTCTTGTAGCCCCCCTTAAGAAACTGAAAAGCCACAATAAGGTCACCTCAGAGCCTTCTCCTCTCCAGACTGTACAGCCTCAGCTCTCTCAGTCTCTTCTCACAGCAGAGCAGCTCCAGCCCTCTGATGGTCCTCATGGCCCTTCTCTGGGCACCTTCCAGCACATCCAAAGCCCTCTTGTAATTGTGGCTCCAGAACTGGGTGTAATACCTGAATGGGCAATAGGGCAACGGCGTTTGGAGTGGTAACTTTTGCCTTTCCTGCCTGTTTCTGCTTCAAGAGATTATTTTGTCTAGTGAACTGCATTGCTTGTGCAGTGGTTCAGCAGGTTAGCAATTACTTTGTGATACCCATGTCACTGAGAAAAGGCTTTGGTCTTGCCTCCTATACTGGATAACTCTGCAGAACAGAGCAATAAGAGTGTCAGATAGTGCCTAAATCCCAAGTTTACTGCACAGCAGGTTGTGTGTTCTGACCTAATGAGAGAGAAATGTGCCTCACCTTGGGAATTGCTGGAGCTGCTGTGCTCCTGCCTTGCTCTGTTTTAGTGCTTGTGGAATGGTAGCTCTGTGGTAACAGTTGCACTGAATACACAGAATTAATTTCTGGCATAAATAAGGTAATAAAGGTTCCCTGTGAGGATTTTTACATTAATTACATTTCCCTGCACTTGGTGGCTTTAGTTTTGTTGAGATCAGTTACAACAGAACCTCAGAAAGTGGAATCTCTTTCTCTGGAGACTTTCAAAGCCAACCTGGACGTGTTCCTGTGTGACTTGCATTGGCAGGGGGGTTGGATTGGCTGATCTCTGGAGGTCCCTTCCAGCCCCTAATGCTCTGTGATCCTGTGAAAGTATCCATGCAATAAAAGTGCCATGGGTTCCTGGGTGCCTGTTGGTTAAAAAAAAGAGTCATAGAGTTCTTCTGGGTGGAAAAACCCTTTAAGCTCATCCAGTCCAATCACTCTACCAAGGCTGGTGCTGAACCATGGCCATCAGCACCACATCTCTATCTCTTGGAAATGCCTCCAGGGATGAGGATTCAGCCACCTCCTTGGGGAGTCTCTTCCAGAGTTTGAGAACCCTTTCAGGCAAGATGTTTCTTCTAAAACCCAACCCGACCTAAACCTCCCCTGGTGCAACTTGAGGCCATTTCCTTTCATCCTATCTCTTGTTTCTAGGGAGAAGAGACCAAGCCCCATGTGGCTCCAACCAGGGAGTTGTATTGAGCCAGAAGGTCTCCCCTCAGCCTCTTTCCTCCAGACTAAACCCCAACTCCCTCAGCTGCTCCTCACCAACCCTGTTCTCCAACCCCTTCCCCACCTCTGTTGCCCTTCTCTGGACCAGCTGCAGCACCTCAATGCCTTCCTTGGAGCAAAGGCTCAAAACTGAAAACTTCCATGGGTAATATCAGAAGCCTCAGATGTTTTGCTTTTGAAAATACAATGTAGAGTACAGCAAACAGTCCTGAACAGTGAGGTTTAGGTTGGCTATTAGAGGAAAGTTCTTGACTGAAAGGGTTCTCAAAACCTGGCACAGGCTGCCCAGGTGGTCGAATCCCCATCCCTGGAGGTGTTTCCAAGAGGCAGAGCTGTGGTGCTGTGGGACATGGTTTACCCCCAGGCTCGGTAGAGTTAGGGAATGCTTGGAATCAGTGATCTTAAGGTTTTTTCTAGTGAAAATAATTAATTGGTTATTCCCACAGAAGTACTGACTGGTTCAAATCCCTTCTTAGGAGTAATCTGAAAGCCAGTGAACTCAGAGAAAAGATTTGAGCTTCAAATCAGGTTTGAGCACTCCTAGTGTAAAGCCAGATTACAACTTCCACTGAGTTCTGGAAACTGCTTCCAAACCTCATTTGACAATAGTTAAAGTAACATTTGTCTGAAGACTCCTGTGGCAGTGAAGTTTTGTTGTGGTCAAGTGGGAAGAAGGTATTTTAGTGGTACATCAAGTACTGACTGCAACCCATCTGTTTAAAGGACACTTCAAAGTTTCCCTGAGCCATAAATTAATCCCTGACTCTTCAGGGTGCTGAAACAAGTCCTGTTTCCATGCCAGCTGTTATGAACAGGAGTGGATTTACCCCAAAAACTTTGTGCTTGGACAAAACCGGATGGGTTCTCTGCCACCATTTGTTTTCAGGAAGTTTTATCAGGGAACTTGAATTCCTCCCATCCTCGTGTTGCACTCCGGTGAATTCTGGGGAGGTTCTTGTGTGAGCAAATGTTATTTCTGTGAGTAATGCCTGCAAAGACTAAGACATCTGGCAGAGATTGACTCCTTTTAGCTTCTTTGCTGCTTCAGCTGCCTTGCTGTGGTGGTTAAACCAGGTACTATAATTAGGGGCCCACCAACACTGGGCTGGTTTTTATAGGTCAAGCTCTGAACACAAATTCTGAACAAATCTGCCAGCACTGCCTGTGGGAATGTTATTTATGTGGAGATTAAGGCCCATATTTGACTGTTAATTTCATGGCACCGTTGCACAGGCTGATAATAGGGGAGCTCATAAAATAAAGATGCACTTAGCTCTGTGACTAAGCCCTGAAATGCTTGTGAAAATTGTTGGGGTTTTTTGGTTAGTGTTTTTTTTTTCTTTTTTGTAGTCCCAGCTGGCATTTCAGCACCCCCTGCCAACCTTCGCTTCCCTTGCTCCACAAAGCCTTTGTTTCTTCCTGATGTTGGCATGGAAAAGGGATTTGATCACTTCCCAACATGTTTGTAGAAAAGATCTTCTGTAGTATCATAGAATAATGGAGTTGGTTTGGTTGGAAAAGCCCTCCAAGGTCATCAAGTCCAACCATGCTCCTAAGACCACCATGGGCATTAAGTCCTGTCCCCAGGTGCCACGGCCACACTTTAATGAACAGCTCTAGGAATGAGGACTCCACTACCTTCTTGGGCAGCATGTGTCAATCCCTGACCACTCTTGCAGCAAACAAATTTTTCCTAATCTCCAACCTAACCCTCCCTGGCACAATTTCAGGCCTCTTCCTCTCCTATCACCTGATACTAGAGAGAAGAGCCCAATCTCCATCTCAGTGCAACTTCCTTTCAGGGAACTGTGGAGAGCAATGAGGTCTCTCTTCAGCTTCCTCTTCTCCACACACCTCCAGGTCCCTCAGCTGCTTCTCCCCATCCCTGTTCTCTAGAACCTTCCCCAGGTTCCTTGCCCTTCTCTGGACCTTCTTTGGGCACTCAATGTCCTTCTCAGAGCGAGGGCTCCAAAATCAAACCCAACATTTGAGGTGTAACCTCCTCAGTGCTGAGTCCAGGGACACAGCACCACTGCCCTGCTCCTGGTGGGCACACTCCTGCTGACCCTCTTGGCCATCTGGACACAGCCTGGCTCATGTTCAGATGTCTGTCAGCCTAACCCCCGAGGTCCTTTTCCTCCAGGCAGCTTTCCAAGCACCCTGCCTCAAGCCGGTTTGGTGTGACTCAAGTGCAGAACCCAGCACTTGGCTTTGTTAAACCTCATCCTGCTGGATCCAGCCAGTCCACATCTCTTTGCACAGCCTTCCTGCTCTCCAGCTGATCAACACTCCCACCTAATGTAGAGCCATCTGCAGACCTGCTGGGGGTGCACTCAATTCCCTCCTCCAGACCATGTTTCATAGCTAGTCCTGACCCTGGACAACTGATGCACCTCCATGTGACTGTGCTGACTTTCATTCTGGTTTGGGTTTGCAGAGGATCCCAGGGGCAGATCTGTGCTTTCTTTCTGTCTAAATAAACACCTGAGGAGAGTCCTTTTGATCCTCCTTTCTGAAGGACAACAGCTGCAGCTGCCTTTCCTACCTGCTGCATTGTGCAGCTACAGGAATTTTCACTGGCAAACCCCCAGTTCTCTGCCTTTGCTTCTGACACAAACCAAACCTCTCTTCATTTGCTGCATCTGCTGCAGTGAGGGAGCTGTCAGTTCTCACTCTGTGTCTATCCTAACAGGTAGCTTGGTACAGCAGGAGCAAATCAAGAACTCAAAACAGCTGGGGCTTGCATTTGTCACATCTTCATTATGCACAGAAAATGGAGGAGGAAGCAGCAGCAGAGATGCAGTGAGTGGCAGCTGGTGATGGAGATGGCAGCAGATAGGCAGCGTTTGGGTTGTTTTGTAGCACCTGAAGGACCTCAGGCTGTGACAGACGCACTGGATGGTTTCAGAGCTTTTGGATGTTGGTGCACATTGGGACAGAACTTTGTGAGGGTGCAGCTTGGACCTTCAAACCCTCTTAGGTGCAGATGTGCCTTTCATTTACACACAGGACACAGCTTTTGGTACAGTTTCTCCTGGAGGAGAAACCCAAGCAGCTCTGCCAGCAAAACTGCCATGCACTGGGTGGAAATAATCAAAGGATTTGTTTCAGAGCTCTTCTGCTGCTCTAAACTGAAGCACTAAAGCAGATTTGGCCAGCAAGTCCCTAAGCTGCTTTTTCTGCTGCTGGTGTTGATCTCTGCTCCTCTTTCCCTTATTTTTCCAATTCTCCTGCACAGTCTTCAGTGTATTATCCTCTTCCCAGCTAATTCTCTAGTCTCCCAGATCCCTCTCAGTTCTTCCTCTCCATCTTATCCATCCACCCATTTCTTCCTTTTTCTTTTCTTTGTTTTCTGGAGCAACACAGGGTTTTATTGTTTTGTATTCCTTCCTCAGTGCCTGCCTCTTCCTCATGATGGTGTTCAGACACGCTTGTCAGGTGCCCTTCCTTGCTGAACCATCTACCCTCCCTTCATCCTGCCCTCAGACCCTGCCCAAATTCCATCGTGATTTCCAGCTGCATCTCTTATCTCTCAGGCACTTCTTTTCCTGTGGGTTCTCTCAGGCAACACTTCATGCATAAATAGCTCCTATCAAGCACCCACTTGATGGTAAAGTGCATCCTGCACCTTCTACATTCAACTGTCTGCAATTATTTGGTCTCATCTGCTGCTACCTTAGCTGACATTATAATTTCTCCCCTATCTGTCTTTTAAAAGGGAGAATGATGGCAAACATCTCCCTCTACTGCCCTTTCTTTAAGGGGCTCAATGTGCAATGTCTGCTTGCTGTTCTAAACATCTTCTGTAGGACCCCTTGGCTCCTTCCTTTGGACCTGGCAGTTCCCTGGATGCTTTCAGTGTGCAAGCAGTGAGATTTATTTGGGCTTTTGTAGAATCATCTGTAGGGTCTTGTCTGTGTGCTCAACAGAGAAGTCTCAGAGTTCTCCACAATATCTACTGGAATAATCCTCATTATCAATACAGGCTAGAGGATGAGGTGATAGAAAGCAGCCCGTGGGAGATGCTGATGGATGGAGCAGCCAACAGTGTGAACTTGCAGCCCAGAAAGCCGATGGCAGCCTGAGCTGCATACAAAGCAGCATGGCCAAACAAAGCAGAGGTGGAGAGAGGGGATCCTGCCCCTCTGCTCTGCTGAGACCTCACCTGTAGGGCTGCATCCAGCTCTGGAGCCCTCAACACGGGAAGGACATGGACCTGATGGAGCAGGTCCAGAGGAGGCCATGAAAATGATCAGGGGATTGAAGCAGCTCTGCTAGAAGGACAGGCTGAGGGAGCTGGGGTGTGCAGCCTGGAGAAGAGAAGGCTCCAGGCAGACCTAACAGAAGCCTGCCAGGACCTGAAGGGGCTGCAGGGGATCTGGGGAGGGACTGTTGACAAGGGCTTGTTGTGATGGGATGAGAGAGAATGGATTGAATCTTGAGGAGGGCAGATTTAGACCGGAGATAAGGAATAAATTCTTGCCAGTGAGAGTGGAGAGACACTGGCACAGGTTGCCCAGGGAGGCTGTGGATGCCTCCTCCCTGGAGGTTCTCAGGGACAGGTTGGATGAAGCCTTGAGCAAGGTGGGAGGTGCCCCTGCCTATGGCAGGAGGATTGGAAGTGCATGAGCTCTGAAGTCACTTCCAACCCAACCCATTCTGTGATTCTTTGATTCTGTGAGTTCTCTTCAGGAGGCCAACAGTGAATGTCTTCACATTCAATCCAGTAACAAAAACCCCCTAAACCCCAATGTTTTTCTTGCCTAGATGCCATGATGTCTGTCAGCTTTGCACTGGGAAGAGGCTCATCTTTTTCTTCCTTAGATGCTGATTTTTAGGTGACATCAATTGCCTACATCACCACATCTGCTAGTATTAGCAGATTTTACTATCTTAGAAGTATGTCAGAACTGCAAAGGACACATTCCTATGCTCTTTCAAACTACCTTTTTAAGTATTTAAGTTGGATGAATTGGGTTGGTGATTTAAAGCTCATGTTCTGTGGTATGGGATTACAGCTTCTTTTCTGCAGGTGAATGAGAAAATGAAACCTTCTCCTTGGAGACTTCCTTAGTTATAGCACAGGTGTGATGATATCCACCCTTTAATAATGCATATGATTTATTTCAACATGACTGTGACAGCTGAGACATCCAAACTATCAGTTCCTAATGCATCCACTTAATTAACACTTCCAGTCCCCTTTGTGAAATGAACCATTCAGCTGAGCCTTGGAACAATCAGATAATTCTAATTCCAAGTGCAGGACTTAAAAGAAGCCTGAGGCATGTTGAATTATTTCAGTTACACCCACAAGCTTATATTGTAAAACTTCAGCCTTGAAGCAGTCAGGAATCACACAGCCACAGGATTGCAGCTTAGCTGAGAATGGAGATGTCAGGAGCTTCCCAGTCCCACAGCTTGATTCAGTTAGTGCCAGCCAGAGTGCTTGGGGCTGTCTTCAGCTGAGTCTTGAAAATCACAGGATATATCTGGTTGGAAGAGATCTGGAAGATCATCCATCTGCAGGGATGGAGGCTGTACAGATCTTTACAGGAGACCAGCAAGTAGTCTGGATTCTCTACAGTCACAGAATCATAGAATGCTTTGGCTTGGAAGGGACCTTCAAGGTCATCTAGCTCCAGCCCTCTACAATGGGCAAGGACAGCTGCTACTGGAGCAGCTTGCACAAGGCCCCAGCTAGCCAGGCCTGGAACCCTTTCAGCTGTGGAGCCTCCACAGCTTCTCTGGGCAACCTGTTCCCATGTTTAACTGTCCTCATGGTGAAGAAGTTTGTCTTTTATCCTGTGAAGCTCTCTCTTTTCAGTCTCTTCTGCCGTCTTGAACTCCAGCTCATGAACACCTACTTTTTGGGAGAGACCTGAAGCTGTGCAGCATTCCAGGTGTGATCTAGCAAGTGCTGAGTAGAAAAACATTCTCACCACTTACCCCTCTTCTGGTCTTTCTGTTTAATCTCATTCCCTGGCTGGACCCTTGCTTTCCAGAATGATTGTGACACCCATGAAAGTAAAATCATAGAATCATGGAATGGTCTGGGTTGGAAGGGACCCCCAAAGCTCATCCAGCCCAACCCCCTCTGCAGCCAGCAGGGACATTCTCAACTAGATCAGGCTGCCCAGAGCCCTGTTAAGCCTCACCTTGAATACCTCCAGGCATGGAGCCTCAACCAGCTCCCTGGGCAACCTGTTCCAGTTGTAAACCCTCCTTCCAAAATCTATCAATCACTCCAAACATTTTTTTTTTCCTGCTTTTATGGCAGTTCCACTGCTAAGACAGCAAAATTTTCCAGCCTGGCACAACAAAGAGAACTGAAACTACGACAGCAGCTTAAGAAAATTCTTTTCAGCTGTGCAACATCTTTTTTCTTTCTTTAGTGTCTTCTGTTTTTCCAAGCTAGTCTTCTGTTTAAAAAAAAGCTCCACATTCATTCCTCACAATTTAAAAAATTTTTTAAAATTCCCTAATAAGTTGTTTTAAAGATTTAAAAACCTCTAATCAAAGTGCTTAGGTTTGGGTTAGTAAAGATTATGAATTGTATGCTTTTAAGAAAGAGTTGGATGAAATGTCTCAAACTCTTCTCTGCTAAGGACATTTCACTTCCTCAGGTTGGTGTTCTCTTGATAGAGTTAATGTCCAAAATTTCAGTCACTCTCATCCTCTAAGTTTCATAGACTCACAGAATTGTCAGGACTGGGAGAAACCTCAAGGATCATCCAGTTCCAGCCCCCCTGCCATGGGCAGGGACAAAGAATCATGGAATTAATCATGTTGGAAAAGACCTCTAAGATCATCCAGTCCAACCTATCTCCTAACCCTTCTAATTAACTAACTCCTGGCACTAAGTGCCTCATGCAGCCTCCTCTTAAACACCTCCAGGGATGGGGACTCCACCACCTCCCCAGGCAGCCCATTCCAATGCCAATCACTTTTACCATGAAGAACTTCTTCCTAACATCCAGCCTGAACCTGCCCTGGCACAGCTTGAGACTGTGTCCCCTTGTTCTGTCCCTGGGTGCCTGGCAGAAGAGACCAACCCCACCTGGCTACAACCTCCTTTCGGGTAGTTGAAAGACACCTCACACTGGATCAGGTTGCACAGAGCCTCATCCAGCCTGGCCTGAAAGACCTCCAGGTATAAGGGGCTTCCACTACTGCCCTGGGCAACCTGCTCCAGGGTCTCACCACCTTCATAGTGAAGAACTTCTTCCTAACATCCACTCTGAATCTATCCATTTCTAGCCTTGTTCCATTCCCCCCAAACCTATCACTCCCTGACACCCTAAAAAGTCCCTTTCCAGCTTTCTTGTAGCCCCCTTAAGATACTGGAAAGCCACAATAAGGTCTCCTCAGTGCCTTCTCTTCTCCAAACTGAACCCCAGCTCCCTCAACCTGTCCTTATAGCAGAGCAGCTCCATCCCTCTGCTTATCCTTCTGGCCCTTTTCTGGACACCTTCCAGCACATCCAAATCTCTCCTGTAAAGGAGCTGCAGAGCTGGACACAGCGCTCCAAGTGTGGTCTCAGGAGGACAGTGTGGGTATGTGGACAGTGACTAACCTGAACTGGCCAATCCACAACCAGTGTCTTGATTATCCCTCGTGGAAACCTGACCTCTCTCTTTAGGGAAACTCTGCAGTGTTCTTGGTGTCATTAAAACCCACTCAGCTGGAAATTATCTGTCAACACTTGAGTTTACTACCTGGCTCAGAGATTTCTATTTCAGCCCCTGATATGTTCCAGAAGTTGATTGTTTGCTTGGGGTTTTTTGGTTTGTTTTTGTTTTTTAGTTTTGCTGGTTTTGTTTTGATCTGGGACATGTGTCCTTCTCTTCCTGGGAATAGAGAAACATGGATTAGAGTCTTCAAATTGCTGTGTGTGTAGCAACTCTAAATAGCATGCAAATTTGCTTCCAAATCCAAGTGGCCTCGTTGACAACTGATTTGAATGCAGTGGCATGGCAGTGCTAAGAAACCTTCTTTCCATCTCCACAACAAATTAAAGAGGGGAAAAAAATAAATAGAGTGCTTGTGACTCAGTAGTGCAGGGGGAGGAGTTTTTCTCATCGCTGAAGGCTCTTCCTTGCAGGTTTCAGGACAGAGCTTTAGGCAGGATTTCTATTTTCAATCAAGTTCTGTGTTCCTGAGCTCTGCATCCATGGCTGACGTTAGTCAGCTGCCTACATTTATTGTCCAGAGACTGAGTCACTCCAAATCAGAAGTAATTTCTTTAAAAGTTTTTAATTCTTTGCATGGAAAAACTCTGGGGTTTTCACTTCTGCTCCCCCAGGGGCTGCCTGCCAGGAGGTAGCACTTCTCATTCAGCTCAGTGCTCCGTGGAAGGCATCAAGAATGGCTGAGATGAGCCATTCATCGTTTTGCCACTGTACTTGGCATTAGTGAGGCTGCACCTGCAATGTTGTGTCTTGGGCCCTTCACCACTGGGAGGACACTGAGGGGCTGGAGCAGGTCCAGAGAAAGGCAGTGAAGCTGCGGAAGGGTCTGGAAAACAGTGCTGGGGAGATTTCAAAGCCAAAGATATCATCAAGTCCAACCCCCTGCCAGAGCAG
Organism: Eubucco bourcierii; assembly: GCA_013396675.1. NCBI lineage: Eukaryota > Metazoa > Chordata > Aves > Piciformes > Ramphastidae > Eubucco > Eubucco bourcierii. The sequence continues at coordinate 193,449 of VWZE01025431.1, read as the reverse complement.
GACCAGACAATCTAGCTCAGGTCACACAGGAACACGTCCAGACAGGCCTTGAAAGGCTCCAGAGAAGGAGACTCCACAACCTCTCTGGGCAGCCTGTGCCAGTACTCTGTGATAAAGAAGTTGCCCCTTGTGTTGAGGTGGAACCTCCTGTGCTGCAGCTTCCATCCATTGCTCCTTGTCCTATCCCAGGGAGCAAGTGAGCAGAGCCTGTCCCCTCAGCTCCTGACCCCCAGTCAGGACCTCCAATCCCCTAATCATCCTCACAGCCCTCTGCTGGACTCTCTCCAGCAGATCCCTGTCCCTCTTGATCTGGGGAACCCAGAACTGAAGGCAGTACTCAAGATGGAAGGTGTGGTGGTGAGCTACATGATTTAGCAGTGTCCTGGTGGTGCTGGGTTAGTGGTTAGTCTTGATGATCTTGAGGGTTTCTTCTAAGCAGGACAGTTCTGTGCTCTGTGACTGTGGGTGAAGTGCCTTGCAAGCAGATCAACTCAGGTTGAGAAAGCTCAGGGCAGATACTGACCTGTGCTCCTCCTTGTTCTCTGCTGGTGAGAATTACAGCTTTGTCATAGAATGGTTTAGGTTGGAAGGGACCTCAAAGCTCAGCCAGTTCCAACTCCCTGCCATTGGCAGGGACAGCTCCCACTAGAACAGGTTGCTCAAGGCCTCATCCAACCTGGCCTTGAACACCTCCAGGGAGGTTGTGGAGCACAGAATGTGATCAGTGTGATCTGTGATACACAACCTCCCTGTGCAACCTGTGCCAGTGTCTCACCACCCTTACTGTAATGAACTTCTTACTAACATCCAGTTTCAATCTCCCCTCTGCCAGTTCAAACCCATTGCCCCTTGTCCTGTCATTGCAAGACCTTGTCAATAATCCCTCCCCAGCCTTCCTGTAGGCCCCTTCCGATACTGGAAGGCCATTCCAAGGTTTCCTGGAAGCCTTCTCTTCTCCAGGCTGCAGAGTCCCAACTCTCTCAGCCTGTCCTCATAGCAGAGCTGCTGCAGCCCTCTGAGCATCTTGGTGGCCTCCTCTGGACTCACTCCAACAATTCCATGTCCTTCTTGTCCTCCAGGGTTTACTCACCCTCCTGGTTTGCAAGGTACCCACAAGCAGAAGGCATTAAAGCCATGCCCTTTACCTCCCTCCCTTCTTCCACCTGGACTCACTAATGGCATTTAGCATCTGTATTTGCTTCAGATGAAGTCAGTTTGAAGTTGTTAATGGACTTCCTAGCTCCTCTTGTGGCTCAAGTGCTCTCAGCTATGATAGAATCATGCAGATCTCTGTAAGTGCTTTGTCAACAACCATTCCTTCAGCCTCCTGACATGGTTTAGCCCTTTCTGAATGTGTCATTTGTTACAGTGCTGTGGGCACTGAGTGTATCACACTTAAAGACAACTGATACCTAGTTGGAAGGAAGCTTTCTTCATCAGTTAGCATCAGCACTAATAAAAGGAAATGTTTGTTTCTGGGCATATCCAAACCAAAATGACCCCAAATCTGTTTATTTCCTTTCTGATATATCGATGTCCCTGCTTGCTGCAGAGGGGGTTGGACTAAATGACCTTTGGAGGTCCCTTCCAACCCAGGCCCACAGATCTGTGATTCTCTAATATATATTCCTTTGTCTATAAATATGTTTTTGGAGATGCAGATCCCTCAGTGGGACCTTTGTGCATGACTTTACCATTTGGTAATAGAAATGAAGGAATGATAAAGGCAATGACATAAAGGAATATTAAAACAGAAATTAGAAAAATATCCTATAGCATGTGGCATTCACTGAGCACTCTGCCCAGTAACCACTGGGACAGAGAACCAACCAGCCAACCAAACCATGAGGAAACATCCCTGTGGCATATAAAAGACCAAAATGTTTGATTTAGTAGGCTGGTTAAGAGGAATAAATGTGAAAATGGGTGGGTTCTTTTCTTGGGAGGAGGAGAAGTAGATCCTACCTTGCCACGATCCTAGAATCACAGTCTTAAAGTGGTTTGGGTTGGAAGAGACCCTCAAAGCTCACCCAGGCCAACCATCCTGCAGTCAGGAGGGACATCCTCCACTACAGCAGTTTGCTCAGAGCCTTGTCAAGCCTCATCTCGAATACCTGCAGGCATGGGGCCTCAACCACCTCCCTGGGCAGTGTGTTCTTCCACCTCCCTGGGGAGCCTGTGCCAGGCTTTGAGAACACTTTCAGGGGAGAATTTTCTTCTCATACACCAGGGGAGGTTTAGGTTGGGTGACTTGAGGCCATTTCCTCTCATCCTATCACTTGTTCCTAGGCAGGGGAGACCAACCCCTACCTGGCTCCCCACTGCTTTCAGGCAGTTGTAGAGAGTTGTCCAGACTAAACCTCCTCGGCTGCTCCTCCCCAGCCCTGTTCTCCAGACCCTTCAGCAGCTTCGTTGCCCTGCTCCGGACCTTCTCCAGCCCCTCAGTGTCTTTCTTGGAGTTGGGACCCTACAGCTTCTGACTCTGCTATGTGAACAATATATGCACAAGTGATGGGAGAGGGGACTGCAGTGGGTGCTGTGTGCTGATTTGTTTGTAGTAAATACCTCTGTGATTCTTGGAATTACTGCTGTCATATTTAGCAGAAAAATGACAGACTGAGTGATAGAGCAAAGCATTTTTACACTGCACAAATCACAGCCTACCAGACCTAGAAAATACCAATCTGCTGCTGCTGAACTGCCACATACTGCAGCGATTCAGTTCCTGAAATGTTCTTGTTGGAACAGGACTGAATCCAGGCTGGGCTGGGCTTGGGGAGTGGATGGATGTTGAATCAATGGATGGGGAAAGACAGGAGTGGTGTAGCTGAAGGGCTGGCTTGGCCTGTGGAGATGAAGACATATTTCCTGCTGGGCTAGATTTTGGGAGTGCAGACTGAGACAAGATGAGTGCAGTGCACCATGGGCTACCTTAGAAGGGCTGGAGCTGGCTCTGCAGAAAGGATTGCAGCATTTTAAGCATGAGCAGCCAGAATGATTGCTCCTGTTTCATCTGTTTGTACCTTTTTGAGGGTTCTCTTCCATCCCTTTCCCCTTGAATCTTCATCTTAACCTGCTGCTGAGACACTTCTCTTCCTTTTTGCATGAGTGCTCAGGTGCTGGGGAGAAGTCCTTAAGAAACAGGATGTTTTCAAAATAGAAACTTCAGTGCTGAACTCTGGAGGCACAGATCAATAGCTGTTGAAAACTCTGCTCACTGCCATCTTCTGCTGCTATTAGCCCTCTCTACAGGTCCTCACAGCGTTCCCTAAAGTGTTAAAAGGAGGGCAATGTGCTAAGCAAATCTTGTTTGATTCCTCTGACCTCCTTCCCCTGTCTGCTCCCTCCAGTGCTTTTCTAGGGAGCAGGCTAAGTGATATCAGCCTGGACCTTTTTTTGGAAAGCAACCTCAAAGAAAAGGATGGAAGGTCTGGCACAAGGAGATGTTTTTAATCCTGTTAGCCATTACTTTTATGAGATTGTTCCCTGGAACAGGTGACTCAGACCTGGCTTTGGCTGTAGTTTTGGGACAAGGCATGAATTCTAATTTCTTATGAGCTAAGCTGCATGCATGAATGCAAGGGAGGTGTCTGGCAGGGCAATGCACACACACTCACTTTCAAGTGATGGTCTTGCAGAGGTCAGCCAGTCCCTTTCCTTGTCCTCATGTAGGCTTCGAGCCCCACAAAGCCCATCAGGAAGGGCTTCCTCTCTCTCTGCAAACCACTCTGCCTTTCTCCAAGGTTTTGGAGAGTGTTCTTTCCATACTGAATGCACCCAGCATCTATCAGCTGGCTGAACTGATTTTGATGCTGTTGCTTGCTATGAGATCAAACCAGACCAAGTGCTGGGCCCTGCACGTGGGTCACAACAACCCCATGAATGCTCCAGGCGTGGGACAGAGCAGCTGGCAAGCTGCCCGACAAAGAAGGACCTTGGGGTGTTGGTTGGCAGCAGGCTGAAGATGAGCCAGGGTGTGCCCAAGTGACCACCAGCATCCTGGCCTGGGTCAGCAATAGTGTGCCCAGCAGGACCAAGGAAGTGATTGTGCCCCAGAACTCAGCACTGGGGCAGCCACACCTTGAGTGCTGGGTTCAGTTTTGGGACCCTTATTCCAAGAAAGACATTGAGGTGCTGGAGCAGGTTCAGAGCAGGACTATGAAGCTGGGGAAGGGTCTGGAGAACAGGGCTGGGGAGGAGCAGCTGTGGAGGCTGGGGATTTTTAGTCTGGAGAAAAGGAGGCTGAGGAGAGATCTTCTGACTTAGCAGCTCCCTGAAAGGAGGTTGGAGCCAGGTGGTTGTTGGTCTCTTCTCTGTAGTAACAAGTCACAGGATGAGAGGAAATAGCCTCAGGTTGCACCAGAGAAGGTTTAGAAGGTTAGGATATGAGAAGAAACTTCATGACTGAAAGGGTTCTCAAAACCTGGCACAGGCTGCCCAGGGAGGTGGTTGAATGCTCATCCCAGAGGTGTTTCCAAGAGGTAGATCTGTGGTGCTGAGGGCCATGGCTTAGCCCCAGTCTCAGCAGAGTTAGAGAGTGGCTGGACTGGATGATCTTGAAGGACTCTTCCAACTCCAGCTATTCAGTGCTTATTTCTGATCTCTCATTTCCCCTGGCAGTAGGGCAGAGACCTGGCAGCAGGTGTTCTTGGGCCAAGCCAAGCACTCTGCTGATGTCAGTTCAGGGTGACCAGGTCATGCAGCATCCCCAGCAGACTTGCAGGCTTCCTGCTGCTGCTCAGTCCCCTGTGAAAGTGCAGGTGAGGAACAGGAGTGTTCTGTTACAGTCTGTTAGCCACCCAGTGCTGCTGCTTAGCAGCCCAACATATGTTCTCTTGTTTACTTCAAAATGAATATACCCAAGGCTGGGCTGCAGTGAGTGCTCCTAGGAGGACCCTCCACTAATTCATGAAACGCAGCAGTTGATGCCAGCAGGATTGCTGCTGTTCTCTGAAGTGCAGCTGTCACTTAGCACTGTTTACCTTCCACTCCTCATATCTCCTTGACATCTTCTGAAAGGCAGAGGTTGGACTTCAAGAGAAAAAGGAAGAAGGTTAGAAGTGGCTTCCTGATTTTGGGGGGTGGTAGTTCAGCTTTGTGTGCTCTTATTAGCAGGCCAAAAGAGAATTGCTTTATCTTACTGGATTGCTGTAATGCTCCTGAGATGGAGCCAATTACAGAGGAAACTATTGCTGAGTTTGTTGCTCTGGAGGGTTCTAATCTAGTGTTTCACCTAATTAAATTCTAGCAGGATAAAAGCAAGCACTGCTCCCTGGAGATAAGGCTGCTATCCATGTACATTCTGTGCTGCTGACTCTCAGAAAGGGCTTGAAGTCAGCAAACAGAAGTTCTGATCAAACTGTCTTGTCTCTGGGCATGCAAGAAGTGTTTCCTCTCTCTAAACTGTCTCACCTCTCTTGGTGTAACCTTCACTGTCCCAGTGAAGAAGAATGTCTGATGGAAAGAACTAGATCATTCTTTGGTGTGAAGTCAATAACCTGTGGAGAGGAACCGTCCCACAAATGGTCTCTAACTGACACAAGTACACATGAAGAAGGAAGTCACTGGTTGGAAGGTGCCACCCCCCTAGTCCTTCTTGAGATGTGTATTGAGAGATTCACAGCTGATGTCATAGAGGACATCCTCTTGTCCTGTGTCATGCATGGGTGGGAAAACTGGGAAAGTGGCAACCAGGTTTCACTAAAGAGTGCTGGGATGAGTTCTGTGTCTTGGTGGGGAAATGCTGAGGTTTGGAACCTAACTGTAAGGTAAGAGAAGAACTGACAGATGACTCCAGAGTCATGGTCTTGAATGCTCTATTGCTAGCAGGGGCTCACACCAGCTCTGTCTTGCAAAAACCCTGCTCTTCAAAGCCTTGCACTACCTGCAGAACATTCATCCCCACTTGGCTTTGCCTAAGAGACTTTTCCACTGGGATTCTGAGAGACATCTGGGTGAAGACAGCATCTTTGCAACAGTGCTGAAGTTAGAGCAGCCCAAACCTCTGTTCATGCAGTCTGGGCAGTGAGGACAAACATCAGTTATCAATATATGAGTCCAGGATAGGGAATGTGTAAACATTTCATATCCAAATCCAAGATGTGTGTGTGGTACCTTGTGGCACACTACTCCCCTGTGTCTGCCTGTGACTCAGGTGGTACAGGAGTGGGGGTACCTATAGCACATGAGGACTGCGCTCAGTTTTGGGGCCCTCATCTCAAAAAAAAAGGCATTGAGGTGCTGGAGTGGGGCCAAAAGAGGGCAACAAATCTACTGAAGGATCTGGAGAACAGGGCTGGTGAGGAGCAGATAAAGGAACTGGAGGTGTTTAGTCTGCAGAAAAGGAAGCTAAGGAGAGACCTCATTGCTCTCTACAGCTCCCTGAAAGCAGGTTGGAACCAGGTGGGTCCTGGTCTTTTCTCCCTGCTAACAGGTGATAGGGCAAGAGGAAATGGACTCAAGTTGCAACAGGGGAGGTTTAGGTTGGACATCAGAAGAAACTTCTTCCCTGAAAGGATTCTCAAAGGCCCAGGCAGCCCAGGGAGGTGGTTGAGTCCTCACCCCTGGAGGTGTTTTAGAGAGGTGGAGATGTGGTGCTGAGGGCCATGGTTTGGGATCAGACATGGCAGAGCAAGAGAATGTTTGGCCTCTGTGGCCTTAAAGGTCTTTTCTCACCAAAATGGTTGTGTGGTTCTGCAGAGACCAGCAGTGTGCCCCAGAACAATCCATGTCCCTGGGAGACAGTACACAGATTTTATTGCAGGGTCGTTTCACCACAAGTCAGCAGCAGAACCTTTGCTCTGGATCTGATCTGGCAGAGTGAGAAGAACTGTTCCCAAATCATTCTTTTATTTACAGATCCATCTTGTAAGTGCACTTGTAAGAATGTGCTGCACTGCATGCCATGCACTGCCACCTGCCAAGCAGGAGATGGAAGCAAACATTAAGGCTGCCAATATCTTTATGTACAACTATTTGAACAGCCACCGTGGTTTCTGCTGTCTCCTGTCTTCTTCATCTGCAGCAAACAGAGCTTGAAACCAATATTCTCATTAAAAGAAAAAGAGCAACCACAATTCTGTACAGTGAGGGTAGTGGAACAGTGAAACAGGTTGTCCAGAAAGGTTGTGGACTCCCCCTCCTTGGTGAAGTTCAAGGCCAGGCTGAATGAGGCTGTGAGCAAGCTGGGCTGGTGGGAGGTGTCCCTGCCCATGGCCAGGGGCTTGGGACTAGATGATGTCCAAGGTCCTTTCCAACCCAAATCATTCTATGATTCTATGATGCTGGTTGTCTTTGGTCCTGTCATTTTCACCCCTTTGCACATTTTGGTCTTCCTGGGACACTTAATGCCTTCATGGCCACTGTGCCCTGGGTTTTAGTGTTCACATCCACTCTTTCCACTAACATGTTGAAAAGCTGACAGTAGACATAGCCACAAAGCAGAAGGTTAAGCTCTGTCCCAAAGTCTTGAAACTCTGCCCTGAGCGCTGGATGACAAAGAATCACAGAATCACAACAGGGCTTAGGGTGGAAGGGACCTCAGAGCCCATCTGCTCCAACCTCCCCACCATGCCCAGGGACACCTCTGAGCTAGACTCAGCTGCTCAAGACCTCATCCAGCCTGGCCTTGAACACCCCCAGGCAGGAGGCAGCCACAGCCTCCCTGGGCAGCCTGTACCAGAGTCTCACCACCCTCATACTGCTTCTTCAGCTCCAGTCTAACTCTGCTCTCTCTCAGCTCCAAACCATTCCCCCTTGGCCTGTCTCCAGACACCCTCAACAAAAGTTCCTTTGCAACCTTCCTGTAGGATCCCTTCAGGTATTGGAAGGCAGCTCTGAGTTCCACCCCGGAGTCTTCTCTCCTACAAGCTGAACCCCCCTCAGCCTATCCTCATTAAGTAAGACCATTGCCAGGCCCTGCATTTCTTTGCATTTATTGAAATTATCTGTAAAATATGGAAATAAGAGACCTTGTGAATTAATACTGAGAACTCTGGAGTGCTGCTGGCTTATTAGAGCTTCTTGCCTAAAAAAAAAAAAAAAGTAATTGTGATGGAAATTGTTTCCACTAGGAACATAATGGGCCAGGTGAAAGGAATGAATAAAAGCTTAGTTCAAAACAGCTCTAAAGGGCATTGGAAATCTCGGGTAGAAATACAGCTTCTGTGCTGGGGACTCCTTTTAAACCATGAAATGGGCATTTTTGCTGTAGCCAACAAACAAATTATGGCCAGACCCTTTGACAATAGGCTGCTGGCACAATGCAATCATTTCTTTCATGGGGGATCCTACAGGTAGCTCATTTGAGGGATTCAATCTCATAAAACTGCATTATAGTAAATTGCTCTCGTTTATTGGATGTATCCTAAGTAACTGTGGGTAGAGGAGAGTGTAGCTGTCCTGCCAGTCTGCATCAGGCAGAGCTGATAATGAGCCACTCTGCTCTTTTCTCGTGTTGCCTGCCTCGTTTGTATCAAAATGTATTTTTCTGCCTCATTATTTTGGTGGGCAATGCCAATTGATTGAAATAACCCCCCCTGAAGGAACATGCATACTGCAATAATTGACGCCTCTGGACAAGTCTAGCAGGTTCAGAATGGACCATTTACAATCAAACAGGGGAAAAAAGGTAGGAAAAGCACCTCTGTGTGCCAAGGCTGGGGTGAAGGGAGGTTGGAAGGGGCTGTTCTGAGTCAGAGGTGGCACAGGATCAGTGGCAGAACCACAGAGTGGGATGGGCTAGAAGGGACCTCTGCAGATGCTGAGTCCAACCACCCTCCCAAAGCAGGATCACCGAGAACAGGCCACACAGGAAGGCATCCAGGCTTGGTTTTGAAAGTCTCCAGAGAGGGAGACTACAGAGAAGAAGACAAAGAAGTCACCTACACCTTATTGTAGAACGTGGAAATGCTGTAGTGCTTTGTGGTGCTCAGGGATATGGTTTAAGGTGAATCTGGTTCTAATTCCCAAACCATCACAGTAGGGTTATAGGTTGGACTTGATGATCCTGAGAAGAGCTGTGAAACTGTTTCTAAACAAACTCATCTTGAGGCTCTGACAGGTGAATCAGAAAGGAACTTTAGAGAGCAGAGATGTGGTTTTCAGCTCAGTAGAAGTGAGTGCTTTGAGGAAACTCTCTTTAGCTTTCTTGGATCCACTGCCAGAAGGAAATCTCAGATACATAGATTCATAGAATGGGTTGAGTTGGAAGGGGACAGTTCCAACCCCCTGCCACGGACACCTCCCACCAGCACAGCTTGCTCCAGCCCTCATCTAGCCTGGCCTTGAACACCTCTGGGGTGGAGGTATCCACAGCCTCCCTGGGCAACCTGTGCCAGTGTCTTTCCACTCTCACTCTCAAGAATTTCTTTCTAATCTCCAGTCTCAAATCTCCCCTCTTCATGCTTCTATCCATTCTTTTTTATCCTGTCACATGGAGTTGTGTGCTCCACACTCAGGACATGTTGCTTATAGCTTCCAGTGTCTCATCACGCTCCCTGGGCACAATTTCTTCCTAATCTCCAGTCTAAAAGTGCCCTCCTCAACCTTCAATCCATTCCCTCTCATCTTATCACTACAAGCCCTTGCAGAAAGTCCCTTCCTGGCTGTCTTGTAGCCCATTAAGGTACTGGAAGGTCACTGTAAGTTTTCCCCAGAGCTTTCTCTTCTCCAGGCTGAACAAACCCAACTCTCTCAGCCTGTCCCTGTAGAGGATTTTTGTTTATTATTAGCAGAGCTGCTATAAAATTAGAACTAAATTCAGGGAAGGGGGGAAAAAAAAAATGTGAGAAGTGTTAGAATTCCAAACCAGCCTCATATTTGTCAGGGAAGAGATGAAACCTCCTTCCAGCTGCAGCATAGCCTCTGCTGCTTCCAGAGAGCAACAAAATACCTTCACTGTTTGTCGTGCACATTTGATTTATAACAACCCACTCACAGGATTGTTCACACTTGATATGTTTGATGGAAAACCAGTGACAGAATAAGAAAGCATTTTCTTTTGCTTGGAGTTTTACCCACCCCATAAACCAGTCACTTGATTCAAACAATCTGTAGGAATGTATGATTATAAAAAAAAGAAAAACACCAATGGGAGTTTGTCTGGGGAAGGATCAAATGGAAAGCTGAGAGGAATCTGGCCACAAATAAATATGAACTAACTGTTTTCCTTTACAGTCAAAAGAAAAATGTGAACAAAACTCTCAATATACAGAATCAAACAAGTGTTGAGCCAAAACCAGGTTTGCTCCAAGAGGGAAGAACATAAGGAATGAGGTAGCATTCATACAATTAGGTGCAGATTCTTCCTGTGTGGTGCAGAAAGATGTTGAGAGCTGGAAGAAGGAAGGTCGTGGTAGTCAGCCTCCATCCTGCATTTGTTTTCTTGCTGCTCCTTAACTCTTCATGTGTGGAGTCTCCTTCTCTGGAGATAACCAAAACCCACCTGGACATGTTCCATTGTGCTCTGCTCTAGGTGATCCTGCTCTGGCAGGGGTTTGGACTGGATGAGCTTCAAGGTCCCTTCCAGCCCCTGACATTCTGTGAGTCTGTGATCTTCTTTGTCGTTATCTTCTTGCTTCACCGAGCTCAGATACTTTGCTAGGCCATTTCCTGGTGCATTGCTGAGTGTGTAGTGTCCATCAGAATGAGGCCAGTTAGGATACTGGCCTGGTTAAAGTTGTGGAAGCACAGAATCATGGAGTGGTTTAAGTTCAAAGGGAACTTAGACATCATCTAATTCCACCCCCCCCCCCTACCATGGGCAGGGACACCTTCTCCTATCCCAGCTTGCTCAAGGCCCCCTGCAACCTGCCTTTGAACTGTGCCAGGCTTGGAGCCTCCACAGCGTCTCTGTGCAACCTGTCCCAGTGCCTCACCACCCCCATGGGCAAGAATTGCTTCCTCATGACTGATCTCAATCCAGCTCCTTCCAGTTTGAAGCCATCACCCCTCATCCCCAGAGCTTTCTGAGCTGAAAGTGCCCATTGCTGGCTCCTGTTGGACTTCTCATCCACCAGCATCCCCAAGTGCTCTGTTTGTGCTTGGCATTCTGTATGTGTGCATGCAGGAACATCTGCAGCTCCTTTGAAGGGGAATATTCATCCCAGCCTTCTGGATGGGTTCAAGCTGCAGTGTCCCCAAGATCAGACCATTGCACACTTGCTGCGTTTCCAAGCGCTGCTGCAGAGCTCTCCAAAAGCAGCAAGTGCTTCCCAAAAGGCTTTTCCCAGCTGTGCCTAAAAAGCTAAAATGCTCTTGTTCTCCTGTGTAAGATGTTAAGCACAGCTTCACAGAGCAGTGCAGCCACATGCAAGGCTTCTGCTTTGAGGATGTTCAGGGATGAACTTGGCATCCCTGCAGTCTGCTGGCTTTCATCTCTGGCATGGCAGAGCACGAGGCAAAGCTGTTTCATTTAATCCTGTTATTCCAGCCCTCCTAGAATAGCAGGAATGCTCTGCTGTAGGTTTGACTCCTCTGCTTTGTCCCACAGCTGCCTGCTGCTTTGTTAAAATCATAGAATTGTTTCAGTTAGAGGAGACCTCTAAGATCATTGAGTCCAAATTTCAGCCTCACAGCTCCATGCCCATTAAACCATGTCCCCAAGTACCCTGTCCACCCTATTGTTGAACTGCTCCAGGGATGGGGACTCTGCCACTCTTCTGGGCAGCCTGTGCCAATCACTGGCCACTCTTTCAGGAAAGATTTTTTTTTTTTTGCCTAATTTGTTTCTAAATTTTTCCTAAACTTTTCCAATTTGTTTTCTAATTCCCCCCTAATGTTTTGCTAAATTTTCCCTATTTTTTTCCTATTTTTTCTTTTTTTTTTCCCCCTAAATTTTCCCCTAAATTTTTCCTATTCAACTTAATTTTTTCTTAATTTTTCCTACTTTTTTCCTGTTCAACCTAAACCTCCTCTGGCACAGTTTCAGGCCATTTCCTCTTGTTGTAGCCCCTGATACTAGGGAGAAGACACCAACCCCCCACACACACACACTCCAACTTCCTAGTCAATAGCTTGAAGACATTTGACATTAAGAGGAGAACTTTTCCTGCCATGTTGTAAGTTTATTGTGAAGTGTTGCTGGGTTTCTCTTGTTATCCATCACTGATAGCAGAGGCAAAACCTTGAGTGATGCTTCAGAAATGTGTTGTTGGTGTTTCACGTCAGATACGGATGTTAGCGTTAGATAGCAACACTAGAATGAGGGGAAACAGCCTCAAGTTGCACCAGGAGAGGTTTGGGTATTAGAAGAACCTTCTTCACTACTGTGGTTTGTGTCAGGAGAACCTGCAGCTAGCTCAGAGTTGCAGAGGCAGAAAACCTTTTTGTTAGGTCTGTCACATTGCCCAGTCTAACAACAACCACCGTCAGCTCTCCCTGTGCTGTGTGTGATCATCTTGGCTGCTCCCAGATTTAGTGTGGTGACTTCTCAAAAGTTAACACAAAATTTTGTAGCTACTTTCTGTTTCCTCCTAACAGAGCACTGGAACAGGCTGCCCAGGAGGTTGTGGAGTCTCCTTCTCTGGAGATACTCAAGAACCATCTAGATGCATTCCAGTGTGGATGCAGGTTGCTCTGGGTGATCCTGCTCTGGCAGGGGGGCTGGACCAGATGATCTTTTGAGGTCCCTTCCAGCCCCTGACATTCTATGGTTCTATGACCTTTGTGGAGTTTATTGGCAAGGATTTGGTTAAAGAGAAGGCTAAGCCAAACCAACCCTTTCCTGCTGACTGGTTTGCAGTGGGATAATGAATCCTCTGACACTGCAGCTCCCACCTTACCCAAATAAATTGATTTATTGACTTTAAATGAATCCAAATGAGAGGAGATTTATTTAGTCACTTGATCTGTGTAGCTCTCGAATCTGCCACAGCTGATGGTTTCAATGTGTTAACACAACTCTGCAGGGCACAGTTCAGCATCTCCACCAGGCAAGCTAATGGAAATTAATGGTGGTCTGCTTGAGTAACAATTGAGCATTTGCTGCTTCCCTGAGAGTGGAATTATCTCCAAGATGTGCTTGAAGTAGAGAAAAGTCACCTCTTAGTCAGGGGCTTTATACCTGGATTGTTAAAATGTCATTTGGCAGCTGTTGAAATTGTTGTCACTGGGAAAGACTCCTGTGAAAGAGGAAGGAGGAAGAGGAACTGGATCTGCTGTGCCATGCCAACCCTGCCTGTAGCTAGAGCTGGTTAGAAGATCACAGACTAGAAATGTCAAGACTGTGTGAGATTTGGTATGGGAACTAATTCTTACTCATATGTAGCATCACATGGCAGGGTCATCAGAGCTAATGGAGGGGGAAAGAATGTGTTAAGTATTTTACAGATGATGCCTTTTTTTTTTTTCTATGAGGAGGGCTGAGAGCAAGAAATAACTTAGATCGCAATGACAAGTGTTTACAACATCTGCTGAGGGTAAGGTTCACCTGCAGCTCCAGTGTAAGCCAGTTCTACTGCAGGCTGCTGCAGCAGCAGATGTATGACAGCCACCTTCAGCTGCTATTGATCTTGCTCATGCTTTCTAGCTGGCAATGCCAGGTTGATCTCTGTGCCATTTGTGGGAAGCAAGATGTATTTGAAACCTGTCAACAGCTTGCAAGACAAAGTCCTTCAGAGAAGTATCAAACTGTGCTGGTTGGAAAAGACCTTTAAGCTCACCCAGTCCAGCTATTCTCTAATGTGACCAAGGCTGTGGCTAAACCATGGCCCTCAGCACCACAGATCTGCTTCTTGGAAACACCTCCAGGGATGGGGATTCAACCTTCTCCCTGGGCAGCCTCTGCCAGGCTGTGAGAACCCTCTTGGTCAAGAGATTTCTTCTTAAATCCAGCCTAAACCTCTGCTGGTGTAACTTGAGGCCATTTCCTCTCCTCCTATCACTTGTTTCTAGGCAGAAGAGACCAGCCCCCACCTGCCTTCAACCTCCTTTCAGGGAGCTGTAGAGAGCCAAAAGGTCTCCCCTCAACCTCCTGTTCTCCAGGCTAAGCAGAATCACAGAATTAACCAGGATGGAAAAGACCTCTAACATCATCAAGTTCAACCTATCACCTAACCCTTCCAATTAAATTCCTGTTCCCTCAGCTGCTTATCCCCAACCCTGTTGTCCAGAATGTTCACCAGCTTAGACACCCTTCTCTGGACCTGCTCCAGCACCTCAGTGTCTTCCTCTGGCCATTTTTTCCCAAATCCTTATAGAGGTAGCAGAAATACTGAGGCCAGCAAGAAAGCAGCACTCAGCAGAGTGGGTTTCCACCACACTAGAGAACACTTTCCAGCACGGGGTGCAACTGTATGAGCATCACAGAATCAGTTCAGTTAGAAAAACCCTTTAAGATCCTTGAGTCCAACCATTCTCTAGTTCTCCTACGTCTGGGACTAAATCATGGCTCTCAGCACCACACCTCTGCTTCTCTGAAATATCTCCAGCATGAGAAAAAATATTCTTTACTGTGAAGGTGATGGATCATGGAACAGGCTGCCTAGAGAGGTTGTGGAGTTTCCCTCTCTGGAGAGCAAAGCTGCCTGGATGGGTTCCTGTGTGACCTACCCTAAGTGGTCCTGCTGTGCAAGGGGGTTGGGCTTGATGATCTCTGGAATCCCTTGCAAGCTCTACCATTCTGTGGTTCTGTGATGTGTCCGCTGACAGCACAGCTGAGCAGGACCCAATTGGTTATTCCTTCCTGAGTCTTGTTGGCAATTTTGAACCCAAGAGAGTGTGGTGAATGGTCTGAAGGAGGTGCAGACAGTGGCAGACATTTCCCTCTGCTCTGGCTGCCCAATTTTTGCTTCAGTATAGCTGCCTGCCGTTGGTGATCAAATACAAACAAGTAGCTGTGAGCTGATTTCTGTGTTGCTTGCCTGCCCCATTAGCTCTGGCACAGCAGAATGGTTCTGTCAAGGCTCAGACAGCAGTGAGGCTGCTGCTTATTAAAGGCAAAATTTCCAACCTCTCTTCTCCATCACTTAAGGTTTTGTGTAATCTCAGTGACACAACTGCAGCTCTCCTCTTAGGGTCTGATCCAACCCCACCTTTTTAGCATGTCAGGGGGAATGGAACAAAGCTAGAAATAGGTAGATTGAGAGTGGATGTTAGAAAGAAGTTCTTCAGCGTGAGGGTGGCGAGAGCCTGGAAGGGGTTGCCTGGAGAGGTGGTGGAAGCCTCATCCTTGGAGATGTTTAAGACCAGGCTGGATGAGGCTCTGGCCAGTCTGATCTAGGGTAGGGTGTCCCTGCCCATGGCAGGGGGTTGGAACTAGGTGATCCTTATGGTCCCTTCCAACCCTGACTCATTCTATGATTCTGTGTGCCACCTTGCAGCTCAGTATCTTTCTTGTAGTGAGTCTCAAAGGTGCTCATACACAAAGGGAAGGAATTCACCTCAGCAGATCAAGTCTTAATGCTGCTTTTGGTTTTGTTTCATTCCCAGAAGGGTCAGCTCCAACGGGTGACTCCAGGAGAAATCCACAATGAAAAAACCCACCCATAGTTGCTTCTTACTGATCATCCTTCTAATTGTAAGTATGAGAAAACTGAGCTGCTCCTCACTCCTGTCAATCTTAACCTCTGCTGATGGTCAGAAAGATGAGGGCTGGCTGATATTTGTTACACTGCATGGGTGAAGTAAGAAGTTCTCTTACTGATGGATCTCCAAAGTGAGGTTAATAAACTTCTCAATAAGATAGCTCCTAAAATGTGAACATGAAATCATTGTTTCTTGGTGGGACAAAACTGCAAGTCTGAAGAGGTTGGTGCATATGATTCTTCCTTCCTGTGTTGTAGAGGCCACAACTTGTCAGTGACTTGGAAACTGTGTGTTTGAAAACTTCCTTGATTTAATATTTTTGAAGGAATTATGGATTTTACTGTGTACAGTTCTGGAACCCCCAGCACAGGAAGGACATGGAAGTGTTGGAGCAGGTCCCAGAGGAGACCACAAAGATGCTGAGAGG
>VWZE01025431.1:159666-171018 GCA_013396675.1 Eubucco bourcierii | reverse complement strand
GGTGGGTGGGTGGATAGGTGAGTGGATGGATGGATGGGTGGGTGGATGGATGGATGCATTCCTGGAGGTGTTCAAGGCCAGGTTGGATGAGGCCTCAAGCAACCTCTTCTAGTGGGAGGTGTCCCTGCCTATGGCAGGGGGTTAGAACTGGATGAGCTTTGAGGTCCTTTCCAACCTAAACCATTCTGTGATTCTGTTCCATGATCCATGGATGGATTCCTGGAGGTGTTCAAGGCTAGAACAGATGAGGCCTCAAATGACCTGTTCTAGTGAGAGGTGTCTCTGCCTATGGTGGGGTCTTGGACCCGGATGAGCTTTGATGTCTCTTCCAACCTGAACCATTCTATGATTCTATTCTCTGATCCGATGGGTGGGTGGATGGATTTCTGGAGGTGTTCAAGGCCAGGTTGATGAGGCCTTGAGCAGCCTGTTCTACTGGGAGGTGCTCCTGCCTGTGGTGGGGGGTTGGAACTGCATGAGCTTTGAAGTCCTTTCCAATCTAAACCATTCTATAATTCTATTCTATGATTCTCTGGATGGGTGGGTAGATGGATGGATGGATCAGAAGGTTTTTTAATGTGCACTGATGGGCTCTGAACATTGGAACTTTGCTCAATACCAGATGGAAACATTTCAATTTTGACTTGATTCCTAAAATATTTAGATAGAATCATTAAATCATAGTAGCAGAGGTGATTTCTAATGTATGATTCCCTGAGAGCACACAGACAGAAACATGCAGAGCCTCCCAGGACATTCCCAGTGTCTCCCAATACCACAGTGTATGCTCAGCTTTCCCCCTCTTGCTGCCATCTTAGAATCATCATCACAGGATGGCTTTAGCATGATGTAGCACAGGGAGAAGCAGAGGAAAAGTGCCACTGGAATGGTGCCTTGGCTTGGGGAAGCTGAGGAACTAATCTTCCCCTATCAGCACCATGCAGAGAAGTGTCCTGATGCAGGATTAAGGCAGAAGAGAATTAACTAAAGCTTTGCGCTCTCATTGCCACCCTGGCACAGACCTGGGCTTGGCTACAGAGGAAAGAATGAATGGGAAAAAAACCCAAACCAAAACACAGCTAACTGACCTCTCTACCTGAGGTTTTCTTTCCTTCCAGAGGCAAAAATCCTTCTCTTTGCCCTGCAGGCAGCTCAGAGTGAGAGAAGTCAAAAGATACCCCTTGATCAAAGAGGACCTTGCTGTTCAGACTCTTTGCTTAGGTACTTAACCAGGAGCAAAGGCCAGGCAGTGAGGTTTAAATTCTCTACCCTGTGTCTCTATGACCCTAGCAGTTGGAGGAGCTCAAAGCAGGTGACATAAAACACATAATAATCAGTGTAGAGGCTGTGGCACTGAAATGTTTTTTGCCTGGAAAATATGGAGAGAAGTCAGCATGAGTGAACTGAGATACACAGGTGGAGCTTTGGGCAGGCACCAGACTTTTTTGCAGATCACTAAGCAAAAGGCAAAGCTTTTGAGGACTTGATAAAGTATTTAGTGGTCCTCTGCTTTGCAAAGAAGGAAAAAAAAAAAAAAAGGTGCTTGGTTAAAATCCTTCATTTATA
Source organism: Eubucco bourcierii (assembly GCA_013396675.1). Lineage (NCBI taxonomy): Eukaryota > Metazoa > Chordata > Aves > Piciformes > Ramphastidae > Eubucco > Eubucco bourcierii. Next base: position 169,452 of record VWZE01025431.1, on the reverse strand, counting down.
GTGAGGCAAACTAGTAAAAAATGAGCATTTCCTTGGCAAGCAGTAGGAGTTCTGCCAGAATGCTAAACACAGGTGCAGAGGAAGGGCTTTTGAAGCACGGATAATGGTGATTTCTGATCCTCACTTGGTCACTTTATCCCCCTGCTTTGTTTATTTTTACTAACAGCTTTTCCTTTCTGTGCAGAGGATGGTTCCAAGTCTTTCTTCTACTGTAAATTACACTGATACTACCTTAGAGCCTCTCGTGACTGAGAATTCAGTCATCCGGCAGAAGATCATAGACTCGCAGTTCAAATGCTACGAGAGGATGAACAGAGCTCCTCCATACAACAAAAAAGGTAAAAGAGCTCTGGAAAATACCTGTTTGTGTCCTCCCATGCTTGCTTATATGACTAGAAATGTTTCAGCATAGAGTTATATCATAGAATGCCTCAGTGAAGGGACCTCAGAGATCATCTAACTCCAACTCTCCTTCCACAGGCAGGGACACCTCTCAGCTAGACTCAGCTGCTCAAGGCTTCATCCAGCCCGGCCTTGAACAACCCCAGACAGGAGGCAACCACAGCCTCCCTGGGAAGCCTGTGCCAGACTCTCACCACCCTCCTACTGAGGAACTTCTTCCTCAGCTCCACTCTCACCCTGCTGTGCCTCATCTTCAAACCATTGCCCCTTGGCCTGTCTCCAGACCCCCTCAGCACAAGTCCCTCTGCAGCCTTCCTGCAGGATCCCTTCAGGCACTGGCAGCAGCTCTGAGGTCCCCCTGGAGCTGCCTTCTCTGCAGGCTGCACACCCCCAGCTCCCTCAGCCTGTGCTCACAGCAGAGCTGCTGCAGCCCTTGAATCATCTTTGTGGCCTCCTCTGGCCTCACTCCAGCAGCTCTGTGTCCTCCTTCTGCTGGGGACACCAGAACTGGAGGCAGGATTGGAGTGAGGTCTGAGGAGAGCAGAGCCGAGGGGCACAATCCCCTCTCCTGCCCTCTGCCCACATTCCTCTTGCTTCAGCCCAGCACACTGCTGCCTGCTGGGCTGCATGAGGCCACTGCTGGCTCCTGAGGAGCTGCTCAGCAACCAGCACCCCCAAGGCTCTTGGTTCAGAGCTGCTCTCAACCCATTTTGCACCCAGCCTGGATTTGTGCCTGGGACTGGCCCAACCCATATGCAAGACCTTGCATTTTGACTTGTTTTCTTCAACTTCCTTCCTCAGAGTGCAACCTCCTCCCTGCAAGCAGCATTCTAATTCACACTAATTTGGCCTCCTCTTCAGTGCTAAGAAAGAAAAGGAGCCTGGAATGATCTCAGGGCATCACAGAGTCATAGCATGCATTGGGTTGGAAGGGACCTTTAAAGATCATCCAGTCCCAGCCCTTCCTCCCCATGCAGGCAGTTCCTTGGTCATCAACATTTCTGCCTCAGTGCTTTGCTACTTGAGCATCTCTTGTGCTTGCTTAGGGATTGGCATTCTGCAGGTCCAGCAGGCTGGTTGTCAGCAGTAATCTCTTAAATATAAAGGCCATTCTGTTTGCACTGCTCTGCCATTTGCCTCTCACTCCTGTATTGAGACAGACTGCCCAGAGAGGTGGTGGAGTCCCCCTCCCTGCAGGGGTTGCAGACATGTGGACATGGCACTTCAGGACGTGGTTTAGTGGCCATGGTGGTCTTGGGTTCATGATTGGACTTGATGATAGTGGAGGTCTTTTCCATCCTTAATGATTCTGTTCTTTGATTCTATGATGTGGTGCTACAAAAATGATTCCTAAAAGTCTTTCAGATGCATCTACAAACTAGAGGAGAGCATGGGAATGCCTGAAGGAAAGAGAAGAAGCTGCTGATATGATGACTGCTTAATTACCTGGATAATTAGCATTAGCTGCATTTAACTTAGCAGGGGGGAGATAGATGTGCAGAAAATCTGAGCTAATGAAAGAAAAGGGTTCATAAAAATAATCTTTTTTTTTTCTTTTTGCTAGACATGCAATCTGAAAAAAAAATAGTTTGGAATGGTTTAAGCTTTCAGTTTTTAATCCTCATCTTTTTTTTTTTTTTTTACTTTACAGAATTCTTGGTGCAAATTAGAACAGTTCAGGTGGATTTCTACAGCTTTCTTGCTTTAGGGATAAAGCTTATCTGTGGCTAATTTCAGAAGCAGCAGAAGCAATTAGCTGCCCATACTTTATGACCTCTCAGTGATTATTAGGTGCTTTCCATGTTACCATGCTTTCAAACCCAAGTTGTATGGTCAGAGCAGCCATTCTGAAACTCCCCTGGGACCAAAGCAAAAAAGGGCAGCATGTCTCTAGTGGAATCATTGGATCACTTTGCTTGGAGAAGACCTTGAAGATCATTCAAGAGAAGTGTGGGCAACAGGGTGAGGGAAGTGATCCTCCTCTCTACTCCGCACTAGTAGTGGAGTACTGCATCCAGTTTTGGAGCCCCTGATACAAGAGGGCTATGGATGTGCTGGAAGGTCCCCAGAGAAGGGCCACAAGGATGGTCAGAGGGCTGGAGCTGCTCTGCTATGAGGAGAGACTGAGGGAGTTGGGGCTGTTCAGTCTGGAGAGGAGAAGGCTGAGAGGTGACCTTATTGTTGCCTTTTAGTATCTGAAGGGGGCTACAAGAAAGCTGTGGAGGGGCTTCTTAGGCTCTCAGGGAGTGATAGGACTGGGGGGAATGGAACAAAGCTGGAAATGGGCAGATCCAGAATGGATGTTAGGAAGAAGTTCTTCACTGTGAGGGTGGTGAGTCAGTGGAACAGGTTGCCCAGGGAGGTAGTAGAAGCCTCATCCCTGGAGGTGTTTAAGGCCAGGCTGGATGAGGCTGTGGACAGACTGATCTAGTGTGAGGTGTCCCTGCCCATGGCAGGGGAGTTGGAACTGGCTGATCCTTGTGGTCCCTTCCAACCCTGACTGATTCTGGGCTTCTGTGATTCTCTAGCTCTGCCAAGCCTGGTGTTAAACCATGGCCCTCAGCACCACATCTCCTCCCTGCTTTTCCCTTGCACCTGATGCTCATCACAGAATCACAGAATAGTAGAGGTCGGAAGGGAGCTCCGGAGATCGAGTCCAACCCCCCTGCCAAAACAGGATCACCCAGGGAAGATAAATACTTCTTTTCCCCCGAATATAAACTGATTTTCAATGGAAAATAACTAAGAAATAGGGAGTTTGTTTAATATGTTGCTTGAATAAATCCAGAGTGGATCAGCACAAGATGCTCCAGCAAGCAGCTTCCGTGGGCCGTAGCATGTCACACCTCTCTAGTGGCAATCAGGAGTGAGCTGTCTCCTACCCCCTGCTAGGATCATCATTTCTGAGGCTGGGAACAGTCCTTGCAGGGGGCACAGCCTCAGCAGTGCTACCCTCCCAGAAGGGGCATGACGAGGACAGGGTCACAGCATGTCTGCCCTGACAGCAGCAGCAGGCAGAGCTCACCTCTCACAGATTGGTCTTGCACCTGCTTCACTGCATCTGCACTTAGTTACCAACCTCTGATGCTGAGCAGTGCAGCAACCCTACAGGGAAGCGGTTCTGCAGGTGCTGCTACTTTGACCTGGGACGTCCCTGCAAGCCCTTCCTGGCTTTCCATGTCAAGGATTTGATTTTCAGAGCTGCTGACCAGCAAAAGGTGAAATGAAATGGCAATGAAAATAGATTTTCAGAGCTGCTGTCCAGCAGAGGGTGAAATGGGAATGGGGATCTGTAAGGTCTTTGGGTACCACATGGGCATGGCTAAGGATGGGAGGAGGATCAGAAAGGAATTTGTAGGACCAGACCCTACATTCAAGGTTCAGCAGGCTTTGGGACATTACTTTCCAGTAAAATGAGCATAGAATCACACAGAATCACAGAGGTGACTGGACTGGAAAAGCACTTTCAGATCATTGGGTCAATCATTAGCCTAACACTGACAAATCCTGGACTAAACCATGTCTCTAAGCACTACAGCTACACCACTCCTAAATACCTCCATGGATGGGGACTCCACCACTGCTCTGGGCAGCTGTTAACCCTCTCACTACAGAAGCTCTTCCTAATATCCAATCTAAACTTCCCTTGGTGCAAGGTGAGGCCATTTCCTCTGTTCTGTCACTTGTTCCTTGGTTGAAGAGACCAACTCCCACCTCTGAAACCTCCTAGCACCACCACTAGCATCAGGTCAGCAACAGTACCTACCTTGGAGCACCTGAATGCCACTCACAGGGTTTTTACTGCAAAAAGAAAAGAGGATTGTCTGCAGACAGCAATATTGCTTGAGAGGCTTTGGCAGAGGATGCTCAGAGAGCTGGAGCAGCTCTCCTATGAGGAGAGACTAAGGGAGTTGGCCCTGTCCAATCTGGAGAGGAGAAGGTTCTGAGGTGACCGTATTGTGGCCTTTCAGTGTCTTAAGGGGGCTACAAGAAAGCTGGGGAGGGACTTTTTAGGCTGTCAGGGAGTGATAGGACTGGGGGGAATGGAACAAAGCTGGAAATGGGTAGATTCACACTGGATGTTAGGAAGAAGTTCTTCAGCATGAGGGTGGTGAGACCCTGGAAGGGGTTGCCCAGGGAGGTGATTGAGGCCCCATCCCTGGAGGTGTTTAAGGCCAGGCTGGATGAGGCTGTGGCCAGCCTGATCTAGTGGGAGGTGTCCCTGCCCATGGCAAGGGGGTTGGAACTGACTGATCCTTGTGCTCCCTTCCAACCCTGTCCCTATGATTCTGTGTTGACTTAACTGCCACATTCCTCTTTAATCTCCAGGTCTGTTCTGCAACCGCACGTGGGATGGCTGGCTGTGCTGGGATGACACTCCTGCTGGCAGAGTCACTGCTCAGAACTGTCCAGACTACTTCCCAGACTTTGATCCAACTGGTATTGTGATTCTTTTCATCATCTTACCATCATATGCCATCTTATATCAGCAGATCTGGAATATTGCATCCAGTTCTGGGCTCCTCAGTTCATGAGGGACAGGGATCCACTAGAGAAAGTCCAAGGGAGGATTACAAGGATGCTGAAGGGACTGCAGCATTGCCTACTGAGGAAAGGCTGAGAGCCCTGGGGCTGCTTAGTCTGGAGAGGAGAAGGCTGAGAGGGGATCTGAGCAATGGCTATAAATATCTGAGGGCTGGGGTCTGGAAGGAAGGGGCGGGGACACACTCTGCTCACTTGTGCCCTGGGGTAGGACAAGGGCAATGGATAGAAACTGCAGCACAGGAAGTTCCACTTCAATGTGAGGAAGAACTTCTTTATTGTAAGGGTCCCAGAGCACTGGCACAGGCTGCCCAGAGAGGTTGTGGAGCCTCCTTCTCTGGAACCTTTCCATCTCTGTCTGGATGTGACCTGTGCGAGATTCTCTGGTCCTGCTCTGGCAGGGGGTTGGACCTGAAGATCTCCAGAGGTCCCTTCCAACCCTTGCCATCCTGTGATCCTATGAACTGTGATCCTGTGATCTTCTCTTTTGTAGAAAGATGGTCATGGTAGTGTTAGGACTTGATGATGTTAAAGGTCTTTTCCAACCAAAACAGTTATATGATTTTATGAAAGTCTTCAGAGCACTGGGTGGAAGCAGATTTCCAGTGGCACTTTTGCAGCGTGGTGAAATCTCAGTTTGGCTGAAATTAAAATAAATCAACCCTTTGGGTTACCTGATTTATCTGTTTTCCTTTGTCAAAGATATTCTTTATATTTCTGTTTCTGTGACTATAACCCAAGGGGTTTATGGAACCAACTTTGTAAAAGTATAAGCTACTTAATTACCACATCAAAACATTTTTACCACCTGATTCTCAGTCTTTGTAAGGCAGATGAAATCCTTATGTGCATGAAATATGCATCAGCATGTTCTTTGTTCTTTTTTTTTTGTTGGAAAAATGTGATTTTATGGAAGGAGAGGAGCAGAAATAATGTTCTTTCAGTCCCCAAGTTTCAGGTGTTTGTTGAAATTCTCACACAAATGCCAGCACCCATGCAGCCTGATAGAAGGGAATCAAGGCTGTTTAAAAGGAGAAATCAAAACAGAGATACTGCTAAATAGGGCTGAGGAAATATTAGCCACCAGTGTAACTCCACAGGGTATTGTTTGAAGGAAGGTGCAGCTCATAGATTCACAGAATGCTTTGGGTTGGAAGGGACCTCAAAGATCATCCAGTTCCAACCCCCAGCCATGGGCAGGGACACCTCCCACCAGCACAGCTTGCTCAAGGCCTCATCCAGCCTGGCCTTGAACACCTTCAGGGTAGAGGCATCCACAACCTCCCTGGGCAGCCTGTGCCAGCATCTCCCCCACCCTCACTCTCAAGAATTTCTTCCTCATCTCCAGTCTCAAACCTACCCTGCTCATGCTTCCATCCATTCCTTCTCATCCTGTCATGTGGAGCTGTGTGCTGCACACTCAGGACATGTTGCTTGTAGGTGATTCTTGGTGCCACAGTGTGGCAAGTCCATCACAGACCCAGAGTACCATAGAATCCTTTGCTGTGAAAAGCTCTTCAAGGTCATTGCCTCCAGCCATTCTACCAAGACTGGGGCTAAACCATGGCCCTCAGCCATGCCTCTTTGAAAAACCTCCAGGGATGGGCATTCAGTCACCTCCCTGGGCAGCCTGTGCCAGTGTTTGAGAACCCTTTCAGTTGAAAATTGTCTTCTAATGTCCAACCTAAAGCTGCCCTGGTGCACCTTGAGGTTGTTTTCTCTCATTCTAGCAGTTACTGTGAGAGAGGAGGCCCCCACATCCATGCTCCCTGGCTCAGCAGCAGAGCTGCATCTCCTGGCTGAGCCAGAGGCACTTCCTTAGAGTAGCTGTTGAGTTCCCAGCTGCAGCAGCAAACCAGCAGGTCACCAGCCTTTGCTTTACAGGTGGCTGATTGTCACACCAGGAAATTAATCTTTATCAAGACAAAGTAGCAGGGAGACAAGAAGTGGTGGGGGTGACCAGAAGCCTTACAACTGCTAATGGAAGTGGCTGCCACTTACAGGGGGCCAAAAGCACAGGTTCAGCTGTCCTGAGAAGTCTGTCAGGTTTTGTGTCACAAGTTGTTATTTCCTTCAGTAACTTCTGCCTGCTGCTGGGAAACAGAAAATGCATCTGAAAGGGGGTGGTTGACAGGGTGGAAAATTCAGTACCTGTCCACTTTTCCTTCTGTGCTGTTAGACCAGTGTGAATTTTAGGCATGCAGTGAGCTCTGTGGACTTCTTGGGTGAGGATGGCACAGTTGTGCTGCTTTGGGCTTGCCCTGAGATCTGCAGAACCACTGTGCAGCAGCTCACTGATGGCTGAGCTGCTTGTATTTGAGGCCAGGTATAGCTTTGAGCCCTGGAATGAAATGATGTCAAACAGAGAACAGAAGCATAGAATTGTTTCAGTTGGAAAAGGCCTCCAGGAGCAGCATGGGGTTGGGGGGCAGGCCTTGGGAGGATTTGGGCTGCAGAGCCCTGCTCTGGCTGCCACAAATGCAGGGTTCCTGACTGCCTTAAAAAAGCCAACTCTGTATGGCACACAGAGAATGGTGGGGTTGGAAAGGACCCTCTGAAGGTCAGCTAATCCAGGCCCCTGCTAAGGCAGGCTTATCTAGGTGTCATGGTTTGAGGGGTTCCAGTTTATCCCAGGCCAGGTTGCACAGGAACATGCCTGCATGCCTTTGGAATCTGCAGAGGAGACTCCACAACCACTGTGGGCAGCCTCATCCAGCTTCTCCCTGAGGAGGGGAGACTGAGAGCCCTGGGGCTGTTTAGCCTGGAGAAGAGAAGGCTGAGAGGGCAATCCTACCAATTTCTGTGAATACCTGAGGGGTGGGTGTCAAGAAGAAGGGGCCAGGATCCTTTCAGTGGTGCCCAGTGATAGAGTGAGAGGAGAGGGACACAAACTGGAACACAGGGCAGAGCCAGGCTCTTCTCAGTGACCTCCCAGTGATAGGACAAGGATCAACAGGTACAAGCTGGGACAGAGGAGATTCCACCTCAGTGTGAGGAGAAATTTATTTACTGTGAGGATGCTGGAGCAGGCTGCCCAGAGAGGTTGTGGAGTCTCCTTCCCTGGAAGCTTTCAATACTCATCTGTATATGTTCCTGTGCAGCCTGCCCTGGGTGATGCTGCTGTGGCAGGGGTTTGGACTGGATGATCTCTAGAGGTCCTTTCCAAGCCCTAACGTTGTGTGATTCTGTGTTTGAGTCTCTTATCCTCCACTCCCAGTTCTGACAACGTTGCAGCAAGAAATCTGGGCTGTGGCTGCTTCCAGAGCAGGATCAGTTGTGTTTGTCTGGCTTCATGGGAAAGGATGAGGCAGGAGGTTTGTCTCTAACCTCCAGAGGCCACCTTAAACTTCAGCAGGGTGCCTCAGTGGGTAGTAAAGCACAGAGATCCAGGTGGTAGAGAGATGATGGATGGTAGACGGTACCAGCATCATTCTCTCCAGCATATGAACCAAAGCTACCTCCTTTGCAGAATGCATGCAATAGCAGACACAATTATTTGCAGACTGTGTTCCCTGGCAGCATAACCATTAATCTTTTATCTGTGACTGAAGTCTTTTTTCCAGCTTGAGATAATATCTGGCAAAGAGTACAAGAGGAACCTTGCTGCACGGGCAGGCTGCAGTGATGGGAGGCTGAGATAACCTGTGCTGTCCTTCTTACTGCTGCTGCACAGCTTTCAATAAGGCTCCCAAAAGAGTGATTTGAAGCTCTCAGTGATTTTGGAAGTCTGCTGTGCTCTGGAGGATGGCAGTGGCACTGTATAAAGTGTATCTCTAGGCAGGGAAGGTATCTCAGGCTTTTCCCTCTCTTACCATGGTGGTTGATTGCTTGTCTTAGGCTCTGTGGAGGGAATATTCACTCTGGAGAGGAGAAGGTTGAGAGGTGACCTTATTGTGACCTTTCAGCATCTTAAGGGGGCTACAAGAAAACTGGAAGGGACTTTTTAGGCTGTCAGGGAGTGATAGGACTGAGAGGAATGGGAAAAAATAAATGAGTAGATTCAGAGTGGATGTTAGGAAGAATTTCTCCTCCATGAGGGTGATGAGACACTGGGGCAGGTTGCCCAGGGAGGTGGTGGAAGCCTCATCCCTGGAGGTGTTTAAGGCCAGGATGGATGAGGCTCTGGCCAGCCTGATCTAGTGGGAGGTGTCCCTGCCCATGGCAGGGGGGTTGGAACTGGCTGATGCTTGTGGTCCTTTCCAACCCTGACTGATTCTATGATTCTATGAATATGAACCTTCTAAATTAGTAGAATCATTAATTATCAGAGATGAGAAAAAGAAATGCAAGTGTTAAACACAAACACTGAGGCTGGGTGTGTTCAGGTGGTGAAAATGTATTGCCTGTGGTGGGCTTGGCAGGGAACCTGATCATCTCAAAGGTCTTTTCCAACCTGCATGGTTCTGTGATTCTGGGACTGGAAGTGCTGATAATCAGGGCATTAAGGCAAGAAAATTGCAAAGCTGGGGTAGGCAGAGGGAAGTAAAGGGAGACTTTAGTTTTAAAACCTTACATTTAAAGCTTTTAGACTGTTTTAGACTATTTTTTAGACTGTTGTAAAAGTCAGACTCAAAAAAGCTGTTTTCCATGAATAAAGAGCTGTGGCTCAATCCAAAGGGAGTGGATTGGGTTCCAATCAAAGGGCAGTGGATTGTGTTCCAGACAAAGGGCAGTGGGTTGTGTGGCAGTCCAAGGGCAGTGGGTTGTGTGGCAGTCCAAGGGCAGTGGGTTGTGTGGCGGTCCAAGGGCAGTGGGTTGTGTGGCGGTCCAGGGGCAGTGGGTTGCGTGGCGGTCTAAGGGCAGTGGGTTGTGTGGCGGTCCAAGGGCAGTGGGTTGTGTGGC
>VWZE01025431.1:132414-159133 GCA_013396675.1 Eubucco bourcierii | reverse complement strand
AGTGCGTTGTGTGGCGGTCCGGGGGCAGTGGGTTGTGCGGCGGTCCAGGGGCAGTGCGTTGTGTGGCGGTCCAAGGAGATTGTGTTACACAGACGTTTTACTCCCATAGACACTCCTGGCAGTCTGGGGCATGGTGCAATGGTCATGGTGCTGTTAGGCTGATGGTTGGACTCCCATCATCTTAGAGGCCTTTTGCAAGTGAAACCAATGTGTCGTTCTATGCTTCCTTTGAACTGGTTTCTCAGTGTGCAGTGCCCCTGTGCTAAAATAAAATGGTTCTTGCAATTTCTCCTCAGAAAGGGCCTCCAAGTACTGTGATGAGACTGGGAACTGGTTCCGCCATCCAGAGAGCAACCGAACCTGGTCCAACTATACCCTCTGCAACTCTTTCACCTCTGAAAAGCTGAAGGTATTGCTGCCAGTTCTAGAGAGGCAGTGGCTGGTTGGGAATGGTTTTGGGCTGGGCTGGCAGTAAGACACACAAAAAGAGAGGTCAGAATAATCCTTCTCTTGTAGCTTTGTTTGTTGCACAAGGATTTAATTGCATTGCTCTTAGGATTTCAGCTTCTTAAAATTATTTGATGGGTGCTGAAGCCTAAACACAGGTTTGCTCCAGGCTGGATAATGCTGTAGCAATTCCTGTGACCACTTCTGCACTGTTTTTCAAATGCATTTTTTAATTCCTGTGATTTTCCCTGATTGCCCAAGAGTCATAAAGTGATCCTTTAGAAATTTCCATTTAGCTTTCTGTAATAAGGATCTTCCAGGTTGTTGATGTCTTCTCTGCAGGGCTAGAAATACGAACGTGGTCAAATTATTTTTCTTAAGGAAAGGAACATCAGCCTGTGCTCCCTGCCTTGGACTGAAACCTGTCTGAAGGTACCACCTCAAAGAACATCAGCCTGTGCTCACTGCCTTGGACTGAAACCTGTCTGAAGGTACCAACTCAAAGAACATCAGCCTGTGCTCACTGCCTTGGACTGAAACCTGTCTGAAGGCATCACCACCCCAAAAAACATCAGCCTGTGCTCACTGCCTTGGACTGAAACCTGTCTGAAGGTTCCAAGCAAACCCTACAAGTCTGACCACATTTAAGACTTTGACCAAAGTCATTAAGGGTTTTAATAAAAAGAACCTAAGCATCTGCATCAGTATTTCCAAAATGAAGCTAAAAGAGGAGAGCTAAATATAAAAGCACCAAGGAAAGAGAGAGAGAAATCTGAGAAAAGGTTAAAAAAATGAGAGAGAAAATCAAGTTAAGGAAGCTCATGAAAAGAAGTATTTCTCAAATGCATGTGGAGCTCCAAGAAAATCTGGTTACAGGCTTGTGACAGAATAATTTGTGACTGTTTGGAATTGTGGAAGGAAAAGAGTNAAAAAAAAAAGAAAAAAGGTTATTTGATTTATTTGATTTGGGATTTTTGTTGGAGACTCTTTTTTAATGCAGCCCTAAAAACCAGTCTGTGGTTGTACTTTAGTAATGATCCAGTCCAAAGGGCCTTGGAAAATTCTGCTGAATTGTAAAAGTTGCTGGAGCATGGGAAAATGGAGCTCACCTGTGTGACTAAGAGAGGGTAAGAGTAGCAGATCTGACTTCACATTAAATAGAAACACCATCAAAATAGAATGTTTCCAGATGTTGGCCTGTGTCAGGAGGCATAAAGATGTCCTTCTGGTCCCTATGATCCATGCCTTGCAGAAGAGCAACCTGAACATCCTTCAAGCAAAGAACACAAAGTCCTACACACACTGAGGTTCTTCTGAAACAAAACAGAGTGGAAAATACAGAAAGAAACTGTCTGCAGAAATGCCAGCTTAGGTTCTGACCTTTAATCCAAGCTCTGCTGAGACTCCACCTGGATATTGTGTCTAGCTCTGCAGCCCCCAAGCAGGACATGAGCCTGCTAGAGCAGCTGCAGAGGAGGCCACCAAAATGATCCAAGGAGTGGAGCACCTCTGCTGTGGAGACAGGCTGAGAGTTGAGGCTGTTCAGCCTGGAGAAGAGAAGGCTGCAGGCAGACCTTAGAGCTGCATTTCAGTGCCTGAAGGGAACCTCCAGGACAGCTGGAGGGAGACTTTTGACAAAGGCATGGAGTGAGAAGGAGAGGAGGAATGGCTTCTAACTGGGAGAGGCTGTGTTTACACTGGACATTCAGAAGCAGTTCTTGCCCATGCTGAGGCACTGGGACAGGCTGCCCGGAGAAGCTGTGGAGGCTCCAAGCCTGGCAGTGCTCAAAGGCAGCTCGGCTGGGGCCTTGAGCAAGCTGGGCTGGTAGGAGCTGTCTCTGCCCATGGCAGGGAGGTTAGAACTGGATGATTTTTAAGGTCCCTTCCAATCCAAACCGTTCCATGATTCATTTGTATCCTGTTTCTGTGTACCTATGGATACCAGAATTGAAATGTGAGATGAATTCATGCCAGAATCATTCCTCTTTAGGCCACGAGTCCTATTTAATGGATTGCTGATACTGAAAGTGGATTGGAAAAGAACCTTTGAGAGAAAAGTACAAAAGGGGAGATTGATTTTGTGGATCCTCCTTCTGTGAGGGGAAAAAGAAAGAGTCTGTGTGCCTGCAAGCTGCTGATGGTTGCCTGTCCTCTCTCTTCCCTTGCAGATGGCTTTCATACTCTACTACATGGCGATCGTTGGCCACGCCTTGTCCATCACATCCCTGCTCATCTCCTTGGCCATCTTCTTCTACTTCAAGTAAGTCTTTCCTATGGACACTCTCTGCTCTTTCTCTGAAGGATCTCAGGTGGTAAAGAAAAGCCTTGGGAGGGGACATGGCAGGGGGAGCAGCTCCTCTGAGTGCCTTTTTACAGAACCATGTGTGTTCCCCTTCAGACACTGGGAAGAGAAAACTGGCAAGACCACAACTNCTCTTTTTTAATGCAGCCCTAAAAACCAGTCTGTGGTTGTACTTTAGTAATGATCCAGTCCAAAGGGCCTTGGAAAATTCTGCTGAATTGTAAAAGTTGCTGGAGCATGGGAAAATGGAGCTCACCTGTGTGACTAAGAGAGGGTAAGAGTAGCAGATCTGACTTCACATTAAATAGAAACACCATCAAAATAGAATGTTTCCAGATGTTGGCCTGTGTCAGGAGGCAAAAAGATGTCCTTCTGGTCCCTATGATCCATGCCTTGCAGAAGAGCAACCTGAACATCCTTCAAGCAAAGAACACAAAGTCCTACACACACTGAGGTTCTTCTGAAACAAAACAGAGTGGAAAATACAGAAAGAAACTGTCTGCAGAAATGCCAGCTTAGGTTCTGACCTTTAATCCAAGCTCTGCTGAGACTCCACCTGGATATTGTGTCTAGCTCTGCAGCCCCCAAGCAGGACATGAGCCTGCTAGAGCAGCTGCAGAGGAGGCCACCAAAATGATCCAAGGAGTGGAGCACCTCTGCTGTGGAGACAGGCTGAGAGTTGAGGCTGTTCAGCCTGGAGAAGAGAAGGCTGCAGGCAGACCTTAGAGCTGCATTTCAGTGCCTGAAGGGAACCTCCAGGACAGCTGGAGGGAGACTTTTGACAAAGGCATGGAGTGAGAAGGAGAGGAGGAATGGCTTCTAACTGGGAGAGGCTGTGTTTACACTGGACATTCAGAAGCAGTTCTTGCCCATGCTGAGGCACTGGGACAGGCTGCCCGGAGAAGCTGTGGAGGCTCCAAGCCTGGCAGTGCTCAAAGGCAGCTCGGCTGGGGCCTTGAGCAAGCTGGGCTGGTAGGAGCTGTCTCTGCCCATGGCAGGGAGGTTAGAACTGGATGATTTTTAAGGTCCCTTCCAATCCAAACCGTTCCATGATTCATTTGTATCCTGTTTCTGTGTACCTATGGATACCAGAATTGAAATGTGAGATGAATTCATGCCAGAATCATTCCTCTTTAGGCCACGAGTCCTATTTAATGGATTGCTGATACTGAAAGTGGATTGGAAAAGAACCTTTGAGAGAAAAGTACAAAAGGGGAGATTGATTTTGTGGATCCTCCTTCTGTGAGGGGAAAAAGAAAGAGTCTGTGTGCCTGCAAGCTGCTGATGGTTGCCTGTCCTCTCTCTTCCCTTGCAGATGGCTTTCATACTCTACTACATGGCGATCGTTGGCCACGCCTTGTCCATCACATCCCTGCTCATCTCCTTGGCCATCTTCTTCTACTTCAAGTAAGTCTTTCCTATGGACACTCTCTGCTCTTTCTCTGAAGGATCTCAGGTGGTAAAGAAAAGCCTTGGGAGGGGACATGGCAGGGGGAGCAGCTCCTCTGAGTGCCTTTTTACAGAACCATGTGTGTTCCCCTTCAGACACTGGGAAGAGAAAACTGGCAAGACCACAACTGAATCTGATTTGGAATCCTATACCCAGGCTCTAGAGGTCTTTGGGCCAGTAAAGACAGGATCTAGTTAAACTGGCTACCCAAATGGTCCAGGAAGGTGATTGCTGCACCAAGCAGGCAGGCTCAGGCTGACTCACTCTTGGCTCTGAGTCATGGGCACTGCATGATCCCAACCAGTCCCAGGTCATGCTGGAAGACTCATCTTTGCAACAGCTTTCCAGACAGTAACACACCTCCTCCTTGCTTTCCTCCTCCACTTCTTCACCTTCCATCACTAATCTGACACAAAGGTTAGAGGATGAAGCAGGGGCAAGAAATTAAAACAAAGCACTGCAAAACGGGAGGGCAGAGAAGAGAGTGAGGAGGAAACTGCATGGGGGCAGGGTTCAGCTTATCTTCAGTTGTTTTCTATCATCTGGCTGTGACAGCAGTGGAATATTTGACCTTCAGCAGAAGACAAGCTGTCCATCAGCCAGACAGGCAGCTAGGGAGGGCTCACTGGGGGAATGAAGAATAGCCTTTGGCTCTAGAGGCAGCACCAAACAGCCTGCAGAGTTTGCTGCTTGCCACATGGAAGTCTTCCTTGCCAGCTGTGTTCTTTCAGTTTGGGGTTTCATATGACCTGGCATCAAGAGTATTGCAGCACTTTTGGAAGGGGATATTGGAGCAGTGAGGATGAGCACCAGGAGGCAATACTGACAAAGGAGACAGAGTATCTGTAGAGTGTGGAGCAGCTATAGTTTTATAGTACCTCATATTATTGCTATAGTTTTATAGTACCTCATATGACAAAGCAGGGGAGCAGGAAGGGGCTCCTAGCTCTAAATCACTTCCAGCTTAATCTCTGAAACCAAAGCATTTGTGTCAAGGCAGATGGGGAGCACCAGAAGAACAGGAGTGTGTTGTGTGCACCTGCAGGCTCCGTGCCAGGGCTTCTAAGGGGGAGCTGGAGAAGGCTGAAAGGGTAGTTATACAAACATGGAATGCATCAGGTTGGAAGGGACCCTCCAGATCATCTTGTTCAACAACCCCTGCAGGCAGCAGGAACACCTCCAACTAGCTCAGGTTGCTCAGAGCCTCAGCATGCCTGGCCTGGAATGTCTCCAGGGATGGGCCCTCCACCACCTGTCTGGACAACCTGCTGCAGTGTTCCACCACCCTCACTGTGTAGAGCTTCCTCTTTATGTCCAATCTAAATCTACCCTGCTCCAGTTTCAGACCATTGCCCCTCTTCCTATCATCTCCAAAATCAGTCATTCAGAAGAAGCTGCTGCTCTTTCTGAGTGGGAAAACAACTTCTTCTGCTTTGGGGTCTCAGCTGGAATCAGAAACATTAAGGATACCAACCCAAATCCCTCTGTAATTCCAAGAGATTTCCTGCCCCAAGTTCCCATCCTGTCTCACTGCTAATTCCTAAAACAGCAGATCATTTTCAGCTGAGTAGTTGAGAACTTGAGCCTCCAGGGAAGCAGTTCCTTACCCAGTGGTATTCCTTATGTCCAGCACGTGCGGCATCCACATCTCCTCATTCTCAGGCTTTGGCTTCACCACTCCAGATCTCAATTGCCACAAAATAGCCAAAAGCATCCAGGGCTGGGAATGCAACCACATTGTGTCTCACTTACCATGAGATAAAGAACAGCATCAAGGGCTGGGAATGTGGCAGGATGGCTCCTTCCAACACGGTGTAACAAGCATATGGTGCTAAGCAGGTGTCAAAAGAGCCCCGCCAGCTTTGGCAGAGGCTGTGGCTGCACAGCAAGGCCTGCATTTTCCAGCCATGCCTTGCCAGAAGGCATTCCTGAGAGGCTGCTGCCAGAGAGAGCTTGTTCAAATGTCAGCAGAGGAGAAATCCTGACTTAGCACACCTGCTGCATGTTTTGCAGGAGCCTCAGCTGCCAGAGGATAACTCTGCACAAGAATTTGTTCTTCTCTTATGTGCTCAACTCCGTCTTTACCATCGCACACCTCATCGCCGTCGTGCCCAACCCAGGGCTGGTGAAAAGGGATCCTGTAAGTACTGCACCAGTCCTGTAAGCACTGCATGAGTCTTCTCTAAGCACTGCTGAGTCCTCTGTAAGCACTCTCAGGCCAGATCCTTACCACTTGTGTCACGTCCTCACCACTCTCGTGCCAGATCCTTAGCACTTGTGTCACATCCTCACCACTCTCGTGCCAGATCCTTACCACTTGTGTCACATCCTCACCACTCTCGTGCCAGGTCCTTAGCACTTGTGTCACATCCTCACCACTCTCGTGCCAGATCCTTACCACTTGTGTCACATCCTCACCACTCTCGTGCCAGATCCTTACCACTTGTGTCACATCCTCACCACTCTTGTGCCAGGTCCTTACCACTTGTGTCACATCCTCACCACTCTCGTGCCAGGTCCTTACCACTTGTGCAAAATCTGAGAATCCACTCCAGAGCTGCTGGAATTCCTGCCCTGCCTCTGGAAGTGCTGCTCAAGTCAGGTGTTGTTATTTTATCCTCAGAACTGGGCTGCAGCAGTCCCTGCAAGGCTGGTTTTGGTCTTCCAGAGTCTGGAGCTGTCCTTCACTTGTGACACCAATTCAGTTCTCCATGCTTTACTGAGGCTTTGTATTGGGTTTGCTCAAGGGACAGGGCAGGTTTGTAACTACAAAGTGAACATGACCTAAAAGGGTACAGTGGGGATCTGGGTGACCTTAAGTTCCTGTGCATTGCAGAGTCTCCTGTGCAGCTGAGAGACTGACAGGTAAACAGAGGAGATGGCATTGGCCCAGAAAGACACAGGCATGGGAAAATGTCAGGGAATGACTCTTTAAATGTCAGAGCCACGAGTACAGATGCTAACAGTTGCCTTTGTGGAGGCTTCTGTGCCATGCTCTGTGGTTGTGGTGTCCTCAAATGAACTCCTGCTCCTGTGCTTTCTCAGCCAAACTTCCCACATGAAGGCAGCAGTAGAGCAGCTGCAGCCTGGATATTTCTTTGGGAGGATAAAGCAGCTCTGTTTAGAAACCTGACTGTTGGAGAAGCACTGACTTGGAACTTGGTGGGAAAAGACATCTTATCTTACCTTACCTCATCTTATCTTAGAGGCCATTTCCAACCCAAAGTATTTTATGGTGCTGTAAGACACCATCATCCTTCAACCCAGCCCTACCATGCCCACTAAGCCATGTCCCCAGCTGCCCTGGCTACACTTCCTTTCCAACACCTCCAGGGATGGTGCCTCCACCAGCTCCCTGGGCAGCCTGTCCCAATGCCTGACCACTCTTTCAGGGAAGACATTTTTCCTGCTATCCCTAGTACCAAGCACTCTGCCAGGGCTGGGTCTAATCCATGTCCCTCAGCACCATGTCTCTGCCTCTCTGAAACACCTCCAGGGATGGGGATTCAAACACCTCCCTGGGCAGCCTGTGCCAGAGAAACCTTTTAGTGAAGAAGTTTCTTCTCATGTCCAACCTCAACCTCCCTTGGTGCAACCTGAGGCCATTTCCTCTCCTCCTATCACTTGTTCCTAGGGAGCAGAACCCAACCCCAGCTGCTGCAGCCTCCTCTCAGTGAGCCATAGAGAGCAATGAGGTCTGTCCTCCTCTCCAGTCTTACCAACCCCAGTTCCTTCAGCAGCTCCTCCCCAGCCCTGTTCTCCAGACCCTTCACCAGCTTTGTTGCCCTTCTCTGGACTCCAGCACCTCACTGACCTGCTTGAAGTGAGGTCCCCACAGCTGACCCCAGCCCCCAGCCCTGTTCTCCCTGCCCGTGGGCTGGCTGCTGCGCTGCAGCGTGGCCGCGGGCGCAGACGCTGCTGAGAACATCCCCCCCGGCGCTGTTTCATTCCATCTTCTGCTTTCCTGTAAGACAGAGCTGGGACCCCTCTGTGTGCATTCTGCCCTGTAAATGGGTTAGAAGTATATGAAAACATTCATCTTGGGCTGAGCCCCTGTGTGCAGCTTTCTGACTGCAGCACACTGTAATGGATGACTCACAGCAGATCTGTTGTGGGGTGAGGTTGTGGCAGGCAGTGATTTACAGCTGCAGTCCTGCCTTGCTTTGGAAAACCTTTTTCTTTCTTCTTTGTGCAACAAAGAATATTTTTGTGGAGTGGCTTTCTAATAGCTGGGAGAAGCCAAACAAACAAATATGGAAGGCAAAGCACTCGTCAGGCTTCAAGCTCCTGCCTTACAAAGTGAAGGATGTCTGAGAAAAGCTTTTCTTGCCAACCAGCTGCGTTTGAAGTCTGGAGGCCATGGCGAGCACTAAAATCTCTCCTTGAGGAGGGTTCTTTGCTGCTGTGCGCTGGGAAGGTTCACAGAGGTGAAGAGGAAGAGGAGGCTGAGGCTTGTTCTCCACAGCTACTTGAAAGGAAGCTGTAGTGAAGTGAGGGTTGGACTCTCCACTCTGGTATCAGGTGATAGAATGAGAGCAAATGGCCTCAGGTTGTGCCAGGCAAGGGTTAGGTCTGGGATTAGGAAAAATGTCTTTCTGTCTTCACTGAAGGAGCGGTCAGGCACTGGGAGAGGGTGCCCAGGGAGGTGGTGGAGTCACCATTCCTGGCAAACAACTGTGTGGGATGGCACTTTGAGACATGGCTTCATGGCCATGCTGCTGTTGGGTTGGTGGTGAGCAGCTGGACAAGGCCTTGAGCAAGCTGGGCTAGCAGGAGGTGTCCCTGCCCAGAGCAGGGGCCTTGGGACTAGATGATCTTTCAGGTCCCTTCCAAACCATTCCATGGCTGGACCTGATGATCCTAGAGGTCTTTTCCTACCCAAATGATTCAGTGACTCAAGGATTCTGTGATTCCTTCAGCTAACTCTTCTGGCTTTAACAAGGAAATCATAGCAGGAGGGTTGGAATGAGATGATCTTGAAGGGTCCTTCTGACCCAAATCGTTCCATGGTTGAACATGATGATCCTAGAGGTCTTTTCCAACCCCAATCATTCTATGAGTCAATCAACCACCTCACTCCACCCTACATCTAGAACAAGTTGTTTCAGTTCTACCATCAGCTCACTGACTTGGGAAGGAGATTTTTTTGGAGCATGACACTTTTTGGAGTGCTGTTATCACACATTTCCTCTGTTTTGTGAGGTCTCTTTGTTCCTTTCATCTCATTTGTGAAAGTCTGAAGCCATTGTCACTGCTGGGTGCTGAAGAAACCCAGCAAGAGCTGGAGAACTTTTCTTCCACTTTGTGTTCTGGCAGCCTTAGATTGATTGTCTCTGCTTGAATGCAAAGTGCTGCTCAGGTGCTTTACTCTGCTCTCCTCAGACCCCACCTGGAGTCCTGTGTGCAGTTCTGGAGCCCCCGGCACAGGAAGGGCATGGAAGTGTTGGAGTGGGTCCAGAGGAGGCCACCAAGATGCTCAGAGGGCTGCAGCAGCTCTGCTGTGAGGGCAGACTGAGAGAGTTTGGGCTCTGCAGCCTGGAGAAGAGAAGGCTTCGAGGAGACCTTGGAGTGGCCTTGCAGGATCCAAAGGGGGCTACAGGAAGGCTGGGGAGGGACTGTTGACAAGGGCTTGGAATGCCAGGACAAGGGGAATGGGTTTGAACTGGCAGAGGGGAGATTTAGACTGGATGTTAGGAGGAAGTTGTTTGCAGTGAGGGTGGTGAGACACTGGCACAGGTTGCCCAGGGAGGTTGTGGCTGCTCCTTCCCTGGTGGTGTTAAAGGCCAGGTTGGATGAGGCCTTGAGTGAGCTGTGCTAGTGGGAGGTGTCCCTGCCTATGGCAGGGGGTTGGAACTAGATGATCCTTGAGGTCCCTTCCAACCTTACCATTCTATGATTCTAGGTGTGTGCCATCTTCTCCTTTGTCTTACCAGGTGAGCTGCAAAGTGCTGCAGTTCTTTCATCAGTACATGCTGGGCTGCAACTACTTCTGGATGCTGTGTGAAGGCATTTACCTGCACACCCTGATCGTGGTGGCAGTCTTTGCTGAGGAGCAGCGCCTGCACTGGTACTACCTGCTGGGCTGGGGTAGGTACCTGCTGATGTGGAGCAAGAGGGACAGCTGGTTCAGGTGTTTGAATTCTTCTAGCACTTGTGTACCTGAATTGTATTGATACACAGAGAATCAACCACAGAGTGCTGGGGGTTGGAAGGGACTCCTGGAGGTCATCCAGGATAGAACAGATCATCCACTGATCATCAGATCATCCACTGATAGAACAGAGTCACCTAAAGCAGGCTGTGTAGGATCATGTCCAGGTGGCTTTTGGAAGTCTCCAGAGAAGGAGATTCCACAACCTCTTTGGGCAGCCTGATCCAGGGCTCCAGCACCCTCACAGCAAAGTTATTCCTTAAGTTGAAGTGAAGTTTTGGAAAAATATGGAATGGATTACCCAGGGAGGTGATGGGAGTCCATCCCTGGAGGTATTTAAAACAAGATGGGATGTGGCACTGAGTACCATGGTCTGGTCCCTGTGGTGGTGTTAGGTCATAGGCTGCACTTGATGATCTCAGAGGTCTATTCCAGCCTCAGTAATTCTGTGAAACCCCCTGTGTTCCAGTTTGTGTCCACTGCCCCTTGTCCTAGCACTGGGCACCTCTGAAAAGAGCCCAGCCCCATCCTCCTGACCCTTCAGATACTTATATGCTTTTACACCACTAGATCAGAGCTTTAAACTGATTTTTTGAGTCCTAAAGGTGAGTGCATTTAGTTGGCTTGGCCTAGAGGCTTAGCAGGAGGCTGTATCTACTCCTTGCTTCACCTTGGCATTCTCTGAAGTAATCAGTGATAGGAGAAGAGACCAACCCCCACCTGGCTCCAACCTCCATGCAGGGAGTTGTAGAGAGCAATGAGGTCTCTCCTCAGCCTTCCCTGCTCCAGACTGAAGGTGGTTTGCCACACAGGCCTCCCCAAAGCAGTGGCTCTGCATAGCCCATTATGCAAGAGCCAAGCAGTCGTGAATATGTGTGTGCTGAGGTGACAATTTAGGCAGTGCAGCTGGCCTGCAGAGAAAGCTTGTGAGCAACCCTAATGGTGCTGAACTCAGCACTAGCACCATGCTGAGCAGTTAGCTGAGAAGAGCCTTAGCAGCACCTGCAGCACTGCCCAGAAGTCAAGAGGGTGGTGGCTGTGGGAACAGGATGATGGGACCTTGAGGAGGGAAAGGTTAATAAACCTGGCCACAGCTCCTGCCTCTGAAATCTGCAGCCTAGTTAGGGAAACAAGCTGAAGGCTTGCACTAAAAAGCTCTCTTCAGCACCTCCTGACTGAGGAAAAAATCAGTAACAGCAGAGTCAGCTGCCTGGGACCATCTGATCACCTCAGTGTTAGCACTTTGGCTCCAGGAGCAGAGAGTCACACAGGATGACTTTAAATAGTTAAGTAATCAATTGTGCCCTGGATTACAGTTCTGCATTGTACTCTGCTTTACAGTTCTGCATTGTGCTCTGCTTTACAATTCTGAACTCTGGTCTGCATTACAGTTCTGCCCTGTGCCCTGCTTTAGAGTTCTGCCCTGTGCCCTGCTTTAGAGTTCTGCCCTGTGCCCTGAATTAGGAGTTCTGCTTTGTGCCCTGAATTAGGAGTTCTGCTTTGTGCCCTGAATTAGAGTTCTGCCTTGTGCCCTGAGTTAGAGTTCTGCCTTGTACTCTGCTTTAGAGTTCTGAATTCTGTTCTGCATTAGAATTCTGCATTGTGCACTCCAAAGAAGAAGGCCCAGCAGAAAGTGCAGTGAGTCATTGCTCATTTTTGTAAGGAATCCCTGTGCAAGAAGTTTGAGATTGTTTTCTTGGGGAAGGTCATTGCTGCCATCTGTTAAAAGGCTTGGTAACCAAATCTGAGCCAGCAGAAATTACTTCTCTGAAAGGTGTGAGGTGACTGAATGGAATCTGGCATGGATGTTCTGCAAGGCTGATGCCTTCAGGTGAGCCCTTCTCTGGGAACTGCTGCTGGGGATGTCATTTCTTACTTGTTACTGCTGCCCTGGGTCAGGACTTTGCCCTCATCCAGGGCAAGGAAGGAGTTTCAGATGTGTGTACCCAGCTACAGTCCACTCTGGCTGGCTGCTGCAGGCTGCTTCACCCAGGTAAGAGGTGAGAAGGAAGTCATCTCTTTGGACACTGCTGGAACAGTGACTGCCAGGTGGAAATGCAGCTAAGTGCCACTGCCAGTCTGTGCCAGAAAAGACCTGGCATGACCTGGAGGGCTATGCCACACCTTTACCTGGGCTGAGACCTTTGCTACCTTTACCCACTGCTCCCCACATGCTGGTGGGGACACCTGGAGTGACCATGTTGTGCCACACCAGGGTCCAACTGCTCCTCTTCTTTCTTCTGGGCCTTTCCAAGAGCACAGCAGCATCTAGCCCTAGGAGAGCTTGCAGCTGGGAGCTGGAGCCACAGCCAGCCCTGAGCTCCTTACTCTCTGCCTGACTCAAGGAAAACTTTCTCTTATGTCCTTAAGCTTTGCCTGGGAGTCTGTTGAGCCAAAGATTCTAGGCTAATGCATCTAGCAGAAGAAAATGAGATCCTTTGGCATCATGTGGAGCTCTACTCATGATCCTCCAGGCCAGAGCTTTTGGATGAGGATTATTTTGGTGTTACAGAAAGGCTCCTAAAAAATTGCATTTCAATCTGTCTGTCAGCAGAATTGGCCCAGGCTTGCTCTGCTTCTAAATCAAAAGGATTTGCTCAAGCTGTCAGTCCCAAAAGCTCACCCCAAGGTTGGAAGTTCCTTTCTTTCTGCTCTCAGCCTTTCTGTTCTACTGTGCATCATCACCCCTCAAAAAAGACATTCTGCAGCCAAAGGCCAAGTAATCATTTTGTAGCAGAGGAGAAGACAATCCAGGTTGCTGTCCCACAGCTGCATCTCCTCTTAGGCTGCCCTGCAGTAAGAACTTCTTTTCTGGCAGTTGGTTACAGACATCAGAATGTTCTATTGCTGCAGTGTTTTGACCAGCACTGGCTGGCCTCTGCTCTGAGGTCAGGCTTCTCCAGAACTCAGCTAAGGATACTTTGTCTCTCCTAAAAGTGTTGATGGAATCACCAAGACCAAAAGAAAGAAGGAGCCAAGTCCCTTCCCTCTGTGACTGATCATGGGATCAGCACATTTCTTATTTGTGATGATAGCCTGTCCAAAGCTGAGAAGAAATGTCCCTGGTTTATAGGGGCCAAGCAGCACTAACACCAAAGGTGTCCACAGAGCTGTCTGCTCAGGACACACAGGGCAGCAGATCACCTCCCCACTGGCACCTCTCTGTGTCTACAAGCTGGGCTCAGTCTTTTAGTGCAGACTTCTCAAGTCCAAGTTTGCAGCCTATTAGACAAGGACACAAGAGGTCCCTGAAGATGATGAGGCCTCATCTGGAGTATTGTGTCCAGTTCTGGGCTTCCCAGTTCAGGAAGGTCAGGGAAATGCTTGAGAAGATCCAGAAAAGGGCTACAGAGATGCTTAGGAGTCTGAGGGACTTGGGGCTGTTTAGCCTGGAGAGGAGCAGCCTGAGAGGGAATCTTCTCAGTGCTGAGCTTGGAGAGGAGCAGCCTGAGAGGACATCTTCTCAGTGCTGAGCTTGGAGAGGAGCAGCCTGAGAGGACATCTTCTCAGTGCTGAGCTTGGAGAGGAGCAGCCTGAGAGGGCATCTTCTCAGTGCTGAGCTTGGAGAGGAGCAGCCTGAGAGGACATCTTCTCAGTGCTGAGCTTGGAGAGGAGCAGCCTGAGAGGACATCTTCTCAGTGCTGAGCTTGGAGAGGAGCAGCCTGAGAGGACATCTTCTCAGTGCTGAGCTTGGAGAGGAGCAGCCTGAGAGGACATCTTCTCAGTGCTGAGCTTGGAGAGGAGCAGCCTGAGAGGACATCTTCTCAGTGCTGAGCTTGGAGAGGAGCAGCCTGAGAGGACATCTTCTCAGTGCTGAGCTTGGAGAGGAGCAGCCTGAGAGGACATCTTCTCAGTGCTGAGCTTGGAGAGGAGCAGCCTGAGAGGACATCTTCTCAGTGCTGAGCTTGGAGAGGAGCAGCCTGAGAGGACATCTTCTCAGTGCTGAGCTTGGAGAGGAGCAGCCTGAGAGGACATCTTCTCAGTGCTGAGCTTGGAGAGGAGCAGCCTGAGAGGACATCTTCTCAGTGCTGAGCTTGGAGAGGAGCAGCCTGAGAGGACATCTTCTCAGTGCTGAGCTTGGAGAGGAGCAGCCTGAGAGGACATCTCCTCAGTGCTGAGCTTGGAGAGGAGCAGCCTGAGAGGACATCTTCTCAGTGCTGAGCTTGGAGAGGAGCAGCCTGAGAGGACATCTTCTCAGTGCTGAGCTTGGAGAGGAGCAGCCTGAGAGGACATCTTCTCAGTGCTGAGCTTGGAGAGGAGCAGCCTGAGAGGACATCTTCTCAGTGCTGAGCTTGGACAGGAGCACCCTGAGAGGGAATCTCCTCAGTGCTGAGCAACATCTCCAGGGTGGCAGTCATGAGGATGAGGCTGGGCTCTTTTCAGTGGTGCCCAGTGAGAGGACAAGGGGCAGTGGGCACAAACTGGAACACAGGAGGTTTCACTTGAACTTAAGGAAAAGATTCATTGCTGTGAGGGTGTTGGAGCCCTGGAGCAGGTCTGCCCAGGGAGTTTGTGGAGTCTTTCTCTGCAGAGTTTCAAAACCTTCCTGGCCAGATTCCTGTGCAGATGGATCCAGGTACCCCTGCTCTGGCAGGGGGGTTGGACTGGATGGTCTCTGCTGGTCCCTTCCAGCCCCTGCCATTGGTGTTTCTGTGAGCAGTGTGTGTGAGATGCAATCCAAACTAACAAAATACCAAGGCTGATCTCTAACTGTGGTTATTTCAGGGTTCCCTTTAGTGCCAGCATCTATCCATGCTGTTGCCAGAGCCAGGTACTTCAATGACAAGTGAGTAGCAGCCTGCTTTGCAAGCAGCTTGCCCCTCTTTAAGGGTGGGACACATTTACTTTCAGTTGCTAACCACCTGTGATGGTTCAATCCCCTTCCAGCTGCTGGATGAGTGTTGACACTCACTTGCTCTACATTGTTCATGGACCTGTAATGGCAGCTTTACTGGTAAGAATGTTAATTGCTATCAATAGATTAATAATCAGTTCAAAAATGCTGTTAGCCTGTGCAGAAGCTTCTGGATTTTTAAGGAGGGTCACAGAATCATTGCTGGTGGAAAAGACTTTGAAGGTTATTGAGATCAGCCATTCCTTGGGTCTGAAGTCAGGAGCAGCTGGAGGTTTGCTCCACTTGGAGTCACAATGCCAGCTCCTCAGTGCTTTTCTGAGAGGAGTCCTGTGAAGAGAGGTCCCAATGAAGAACAGACAAGTGTCTGACTGCTCTGGGCAGTTAGGATGGTCACTTTCCTAAAGGAACTTCTTTGGACAGGTGCATTTCAGAGAACCTGGAGCCACAGGATGGGTTGGAAGAGACCTTAAAGATCATCTACCAGTCCAGCCTGCTCCAGGCCCCAACCAACCTGCCTTTGAACACTGCGAGGCTTGGAGCCTCCACAGCTGCTCTGGCCAACCTGTTCCAGAGCCTCACCACCCTCATGGGC
The DNA here is from genome assembly GCA_013396675.1 of Eubucco bourcierii. Taxonomy (NCBI): domain Eukaryota; kingdom Metazoa; phylum Chordata; class Aves; order Piciformes; family Ramphastidae; genus Eubucco; species Eubucco bourcierii. The sequence goes on along the minus strand of VWZE01025431.1, from coordinate 143,336 downwards.
AAGAATTGCTTCTTAATGGCTGATCTCAATCAAGCTTCTTCCATCTCTTGTCCTGTCCAGGACAGGTCTTGAAAGAGCAAGTTTTGAAAACCTCCAGGGGAGGAGACTCCACAGCCTCTCTGGGCAGCCTGCTCCAGGGCTCCAGCACCCTCCCAGCAAGGAAGTTTCTCTTTGTGTTCAGGTGGAACTTCCTGTGCTCCAGTTTGTATCCAGTGCCCTTCACAGGACACCACTGAAAAGAGCCTGGCACCAGCTTCTTGCCATCACCCTTCAGATATTTATAGACATTGATCAGATCCCCACTCAGCCCTCCCCAGGCTAACCAGCCCCAGGTCTCTCAGCCTTTGCTCCTCAGACGTGTTCCATACAGCTGCTCTGCTCTGCCCACCCCATCCCACCTGTGCTGGGTTCTCTGGGTCAGTGTTAACCACTTCTGCTGTTGCAGTGGCAGCCAACTTGCAGGAGAGGACTCAACCTTTGTTTTTATCACCATGCTCCATGTCTCTGCATCTTATCCACAGAGGGAAAAGGGGGGACCTATGTTTTATGAAAGCAGAGAGGACTTTAGCTACCTTCCAAAGAAGGCATTCTCATTTCTGCCTTGCACTCATGCTGCTTCCAGTTCTATTTTTCATGGGAAGATGTCTAAAAAATCCCCTGCCTGATTTGCTGTCAAAACCCCAGTGAGAGGCTGACTCAGCAGACCTCAGCAGTTTCACCTCTGCAAAGCCTTTTCCCCAATGCTCACAGTTCCTTTCAGAAACTCTAAAGGTTGAGGTTAAGCAGATTGAGCAAAGTCAGAGCAAGCTGGAGAATAAGGTTTGGGTTTAATGCAGAATGGGACCTCAGAAGTCATTTATTATTCCTTCTTTTTTCCAGCAGAGCACAAATGTAAAGTGGTTGAAAGGTCTCTGAGTAGTTAAGAAGTGCTGAAATGCTTTGCTGAAGCTTATTGAGAGAGGTTTGAGTGTTCTGAGAGCCCCAGCTGAAATTCTCCTCATAACTCTGGAATTTGGACTACTAAAGTCATCTGAGAAATTAATCCCCTGAGGCTCCAAAGCATTTGGTGTGAGCTGAGGGCACTGGAGAGAGAGCAGCTCTGTCATACCTTGGCGTGACAGAAGGGCAAGGAAGCTGCTGAGGGGTCTGGAGCACAGGGCTGGGGAGGAGCAGCTCAGGGAACTGGGGGTGTTTAGCCTGGAGGAGGCTGGGGGCAGACCTTCTGGTCTCTACAACTCCCTGAAAGGAGGTTGGAACAAGGTGGGGTTGGTCTCTTCTCCCTAGTACCAGGTGATAGGACAAGAGGAAATGGCCTCCTGTTGCACCAGGGGAGGTTTAAGTTGGTTATAATGTAAATTTCCTTGCTGCAGTAGTGGTCAGGCACTGGCACAGGCTGCCAGGGAGGTGGTGGAGTCCTCAGCCCTGGAGGTGTTCAAGAAACCTGTGGCCATGGTGGTGCTGGGGCAGCAGTTGGACTCAGTGATCCCAAAGGGTCTTTTCCAAGCAGAGCCATGCTGTGATTCTGTGATTCAGTGATCATTTGAGCTACAGTGAAGCTGGCAGCTCCCACTGATGAGGGCATTGATGCTCTCTGTGTCTTTTGGGTGCCTGTTGCACCTGATTGCTTTCACCCACAGCAGCTTTGCTTTTTTGCAGGTCAATTTCTTCTTCCTTCTCAACATCGTGCGGGTGCTGGTGACGAAGCTGAGGGACACCCACCGGGCTGAGTCCAACATGTACATGAAAGCTGTCAGAGCCACTCTGATCCTGGTGCCCTTGCTGGGCATTCAGTTTGTCATCATCCCCTGGAGGCCAGAGAACCGCCTGGCTGGAGAGATCTACGACTACATCATGCATATATTGATGCACTACCAGGTAGGGCAGGAGCCAGCAGCTGAGGCTCTGGGGAGCTGCTCTCTGGGAAGCCAAAGATGCTGTGGCCACTTTGTTTTACCCTAAAATTGGAGCAGGTTGCCCAGAGATGTGGCTGAGGCCCCATCTCTGGAGACATTCGAAGTCAGACTTGGTGGAGCCCTGAGCAACCTGATCTAGTTGGAGATCAGAGAATCAGAGTGGCTTGGCTTGGAAGGGACCTTAGAGGTGACAGAATCACACGTTTTGCTAATCTGCTGCTAGTGCAGGTGAGCAGTGCTGAAGAACAAACACACTCGTGGGTTTCTACTGCTGTTGGCAGCTCTTTCTGATGTTGGTGTGATCCTTGCCAGGCTGCTGGCCCTACAGGATGTACTGGCAAGGCTCCTTGCCAAGTTGGTACAACAAAGTCAGGAGGGAGATCACAGAATCACAGAATGGTAAGGGTTGGAAAGGACTTCCAGAGATCATCCAGTCCAACCCTCCTGCCAGGGATCTCTCTGGAGATCAGAGCAGGATCAGCTAGAGCAGGTCCTACAGGAAGGCATCCAGGTGGGTCTTAAAAGTCTCCAGAGAAGGAGACTCCACAGCCTCTGTGGGCAGCTTGCTCAATGCTCCTGCAGCCTCACTGTAAAGCAGTGTCTAGCCCCAACCCACCCTCCATGGGCAGGGACACCTCCCACCAGAGCAGGCTGCCCAGTCCAGCCTGGCCTTGAATACCTTGCCCAGGCAGATGCCAACAGTTGCCTTCTCTTCTCTACTGCTGCTGTCACTGAATGATCAAAGGCCATGCTCACTGCCTGGGGCAGCTACCCAAGATGATCCCTAGAGGGTCTTTTCCAACCCAGTGCATTCTGTGACCTGTCAAAACTGAGCATGACCAGAGCTGTGCAGCTCTTCCCAGCACTTGCACATCAAAGGCTTTGCTGCCTTGGAAGGAGGAGTGCTGCTGCCTAAAGAGCAGCCACGAGCTGGGGAAGGAATGAAAATCGTAGCAAAACTACTCAGCTTTCTAAATTAAAGAGGGAAAACTGAGATCACAGAGGGCTTCTGTGCTCCAACACAGCTTCTGGTGAAGTGCTGAAATCAACTGAAGCTGGTACTGGGAGCTTCATGTGAAAATGAAGCTGTGTAGGCAAGTGTTGTAGAGAGGGAATGTCAACACACAGAGGAGAAGGCTGAGATCGTGCAGCTTCATCTAGAAGTTACAACTCCATTATTAGGCACTTTAAATGAAAATAGAAAAGTGACATTTTTATTCGAGACAGAAGCTAACTGCTGAAATGTAAATCAATGTTGTATGGAATCAGGGAGTTCTTTTGTTTGGAAAAGATCCTTAGGATCCTCGAGTCCAACCCTTGACCCAGCACCACCATGGCCCCCAGTGCCATGGCCACACCTTTCTTCAACATCTCCAGGGATGGGGACTCCACCCCCTCCCTGGACAGCCTATGCCAGTCCCTGACCACTCTTGCAGCAAAGGATTTTTTCCATGGCTGTGTTTTGCCTAGCATAGCAACAGAGCCATGTTATAGCTCTACAACCCTGGCTGGGCTGGGCTGAGGTGGGGCTTGGTCTCTTCTCCCTAGGAACAAGTGATAGGATGACAGCTGATGGCCTCAGGTTGCACCACAGGAGGTTTAGGCTGGATACTAGGAAAATCTTCTTGACTGAAAGGGTTCTGACAGCCTGGCACAGGCTGCCCAGGGAGGTGTTTGAATCCCCATCCCTGGAGATGTTTCCCAGAGGCAGAGCTGTGGTGCTGAGGGCCATGGCTTAGCCCCAGCCTCAGCAGAGTTAGAGAATGGTTGGGCTGGGTGAGCTTAAAGGACTTCCAACTCCAGCTGTTCACCCTTGGTCAAGTTGATTGATGGTTGAGCTCAATGATCTTAAGGGCTGTTTCCAACCAAAACAATTCCATGATTCTAATGTTTTTCCCTTGTATTCATCAAGTCCAAATTTCCAATCCATTTCTATATTCTGATCTCTCAGCTCTTTTCTTGTCCTCTCTCTTAGGGCTTACTCGTGGCAACTATATTCTGCTTCTTCAACGGTGAGGTGAGTGCCTGCAAGGGAGCAAAGGCAGAGGGCCTGACGAGCAGTGCCTGTGCTGGGCACTAGTGCAGACACAAAGGTGCTGTGCTGCAGCCTTGGAACCCACACCAGCTCACTGCTCCCTCTCTGCAGCGTGCCCTTCTGCCAGCTCAGAGTGCTGCCACTGCAAAGCAGAGCACAGAAAGGTAGGGGTTGCAAGGGAGAAGAGGAGGCTCAGGGCAGACCTTATTGCTCTCTACAACTACCTGAAAGGAAGTGGTACTCAGGTGGGGTTGGTCTCTTCTCCCAGGCACCCAGGGACAGAACCTCAAGCCTCAAGCTGTGCCAGGGCAGGGTCAGGCTGGATGTTAGGAAGAAGTTATTCACAGAAGAGTGATTGGCATTGGAATGGGCTGCCCAGGGAGGTGGTGGAGTCCCCATCCCTGGAGGTGTTTAAGAGGAGGCTGCATGAGGCACTTGGTGCCATGGGTTAGTTAATTAGAAGGTGTTGGTGATAGGTTGGACTTGATGATCTCAGAGGTCTTTCCCACCCTGGTTAACTCTGTGATTCTGTGACCTGCAGAGATCATCCAGTCCAACCCCCCCTGCCAGGGCAGGTCACACAGGAATGTAGCCAAGTGGGTGTTAAAAGTCTCCAGAAAAGGAGACTCTACTGCCTGTCTGGGCAGCCTGCTCCAGGGTTCTGTCACTCTCACCTTACAGAAATATCTCTTCATGTTGAGGCAGAACCTCCTGAGCTCCAGCTTGTACCCATTGTTTCTTTCCTGTCAGTGGGCACACTGCAAAGAGTCTGGGACCTTCATCCTGGCAGACACCCCCCCCTCAGATATTTAGGGACATTGATCAAGTGCNGCCTGTGCTGGGCACTAGTGCAGACACAAAGGTGCTGTGCTGCAGCCTTGGAACCCACACCAGCTCACTGCTCCCTCTCTGCAGCGTGCCCTTCTGCCAGCTCAGAGTGCTGCCACTGCAAAGCAGAGCACAGAAAGGTAGGGGTTGCAAGGGAGAAGAGGAGGCTCAGGGCAGACCTTATTGCTCTCTACAACTACCTGAAAGGAAGTGGTACTCAGGTGGGGTTGGTCTCTTCTCCCAGGCACCCAGGGACAGAACCTCAAGCCTCAAGCTGTGCCAGGGCAGGGTCAGGCTGGATGTTAGGAAGAAGTTATTCACAGAAGAGTGATTGGCATTGGAATGGGCTGCCCAGGGAGGTGGTGGAGTCCCCATCCCTGGAGGTGTTTAAGAGGAGGCTGCATGAGGCACTTGGTGCCATGGGTTAGTTAATTAGAAGGTGTTGGTGATAGGTTGGACTTGATGATCTCAGAGGTCTTTCCCACCCTGGTTAACTCTGTGATTCTGTGACCTGCAGAGATCATCCAGTCCAACCCCCCCTGCCAGGGCAGGTCACACAGGAATGTAGCCAAGTGGGTGTTAAAAGTCTCCAGAAAAGGAGACTCTACTGCCTGTCTGGGCAGCCTGCTCCAGGGTTCTGTCACTCTCACCTTACAGAAATATCTCTTCATGTTGAGGCAGAACCTCCTGAGCTCCAGCTTGTACCCATTGTTTCTTTCCTGTCAGTGGGCACACTGCAAAGAGTCTGGGACCTTCATCCTGGCAGACACCCCCCCCTCAGATATTTAGGGACATTGATCAAGTGCCCTCTCAGCCTTCTCCAGACTGAACAGCCCCAGGGCTCTCAATCTTTGTTCACAGCAGAGATTTTCCACTCCCCCTGACATCCTCCTAGCCTCTGCTGGACCATTCTGGAGCTGAGCCCTGTTTCAGATGGCACCAAATGGGGCAGAAGCATGGGAGCACAGAATCGTTTGGGCTGGAAAAGCCCTCTGAGATCATCCAGTCCAACCATTCCCTGACTTCCAGGGCTGGTGCTCAGCCATGGCTCCCAGCACCTGCATCTTGTATGGTGTCATGGATGCAGTTAAACAATGTTGGAGAGAAGTCCAAGTCTCTTTTCCTGCCACATTTCTGTCTCCAGGGTCTGCAGGCCACCACCACCTTACTGTCATCACTTTCCAACACAGTCCAATCTCCATTGCCTGGAAACTCAGAGGGACTTTTGATTCTCCCTGGTTGGGAGAACCTTGGTGAGTTTGGCTGCTCAAGAGAGCTAAGCTGAGCTAACTTCCCCCAACCTTCCTGTGTGTGGCAGGACATAGACCAAAGCCAGTCAGGTCTGTAGTCAGGGTAGGAGATTGTTTCTAAGCTGCTCTACACCTCTGCTGCCATGGAGCTCAACAATCTCTTTCTCATGAGAAAAACTGAGTGTGGGGCAAGCAGCTGAATTGTAGTACCACAAGAGGTTGGATGCTCTGAGGTTTACTTTTCCCTGCTGGCATATTTAGCTGGAAGGCTGCAATCCATGAAGCTTAGCCAGGACAAACACTGCTAAGGTCAGTACCAGCAGGTTTCTGTTGCATTCCTCCCTGCTGCCTCACCACCATCCCTGCAGAACCAGGAGCCCAGCTAGAGAGACAGATGTAAAAATAGGACTAAGAAGCTGTTTGATGCCTGTGCTCCTGGGGAAGGAGACATCAACAAAGCACCGGGCTTGGACTCCCGAGGTGCCAGCTCTTCTCTCTTCCCACACAGAATTCCAGTGTCCAGCAGCACTGTGGGCTCTCTGGCCAACAGCAGCAGTGCTGTGCAGATGATACAAGGTCTCTGCCACAGCCTGCTCACCAGGCCCTGTTTCCAGGCTTGAGGTTGCTTCTGGACTGCCAGACTGGCCAAGGAGATGGAAAGTGTTTGGAAAAGGATCAGTCAACTCCCTCCTGTGCCAAGGAGGCTGCCAGAGAACAGAGAAACTGGAAAGCCCTGGAGAGCAGAGTAAACAAACCCCAGCTCCTGGAAAGCCCTGGAGAGCAGAGTAAACAAACTTCAGCTCTTCATCTCTTTGGCCTTCCACCTGCTGTCACAGCAGAGTGTCTCAGCCATGGCCCTGCCTCTCCTGGTCCCCAGGAGCCTCCTTGATGGTTAAGACATGGCAGCTGTGCATGTGATTGTCAGCAGTGCTGCACAGTTCAAATGCATGCCTGAGGAGTTTGGGTTGGCACTGACCCCTGCTCATCTGAGAGCCTTGGCACCATGGCAGAAGGCTGGGTCAGCACCGTGCTTCACCCAAGTGCAGCTTCTGCCATCCATCAGCCCTTTGTGGCTGAGCTCCCACACAGGCCAGCAGCTCAGTGGAGAATGAGGACACAGCTCTTTGACTTCCTGTTCTCTGGAGCCTTCTAAACCTGCCTAATGCTGCTTACAACCATGGGCTGGGAGGGCTTCTCTGGCCAGCTCATTGCAGTGTCTCAGCACCTGCACAGTAACAGCTTTCCCAGGCTGGGAAGCCCCAGGGCTCTCAGCTTCTCCTCATCAGAGAGATGCTCCAGTTCCCTCCACTGGCCTCTCTCCAGCAGTTCTCAGTCTGTCTTGAACCAGCAGCCCAGGACTGGACACAATAATCCAGGTGTAGCCTCACCAGGACAGTGCAGAGAGGGAGGAGAACCTCCCAGCCCTGCTGACCAGACTCTGCTGGATACATCCCAGGACATCATTGTCCTTCTAGGCCACGAGGGGACATTGCTGCCTTGTGGGGACCTTCTTCCTTTCCCTTTTTTGTTTCCTCTCTTCTCCCCCTCTCCCTTATGTTGTTCTATTTCTTGCAGCATATTTCCAAGTGGCCCTGCTGCCAGGGACCTGGCCCCTGGCTCATCTCCCCTCTGTGTGTCTTTCCCAGGTCCAAGCAGCCCTGAAGAGGCAATGGACACAGTACAAGACGCAGTGGGGCCAGAGGCGCCGCGAGCACTGCTCCACGCGCTCTACCTCCTACACTGCCACCTCCATCTCAGAGCTGCCAGTTTACCTCTACCACCACGACTCCAACAGTGAACACTTAAATGGGAGGTACACAGAGGACTCTGAACTCGTTGCACTAAAGTCTGGGGAGACATCTGCCTAGCTCAGCACCAGCCCCTGTAAGCACACCACCATTTCACCGTGAGCAAAGTGGGGAGAAGGGGGAGTGTGGAGATCCAGGGCGAGGCCAGCTGAAGGACACAGCTCACTCAGCCCACAGCAGCCTCTGCAAGTGATGACCTGGAAACAGCAGCCCACCAGGCTCTGTTAGCTCCATACCTACCCTGCCAACCCTGTGAAGTGCCAGGCAGCAAACAGCAAAGGAGCAAGTGGCAACTGGGAACTTCCACCAAGTTTTGCTTTGGGTCCTTTCCCTTCACACTAGGTTTTGATCTGTCAGCTTTCAGAAGTGTAACTGGCTTGGAGTCCTTCACTTTTCCCCTTTTAATAAGCCTGAGAACACTTTACAGGATTTTGCACACTGCAAGACAAATCAAAGAGGAGAATCACATCTAAGTACTCAAATCTTGGTGCTCTCCAAAAGACAGACCAAAATTTTACTGTCCCCAAAGGATCTCCCAAAAGCCTGCACCCCCCAAAGAGTCTCCCAAAACGTTGCAACCCCCACCAAAGGATCTCCCAAAATGTTGCAGCCCCCCCAAAGGATCCCCCAAAACATTGCAGCTCCCAAAGGATCTCCCAAACTGTTGCAGCTGCCCCCAAAGGATCTCCCAAAATGTTGCCATCCCATCAGCAAGCACATAAAAGAAATGGAGGTGAAGAGGTCATTGGATCCCAAGACCACACACACCACACACCCCCTGAGGAACCATCTGGGTCTTTAAGCTGCCTCACACCAGTCCTGAAGGCATCTCAGGAGGGTTTAACAATATTGGTGGCTCCAGAATATTGATCTGTAGGAAAATTGTCACCCAGTTGCTCCACTCAGAAACTCAGCATCAAGGCTCAATTCTATCACTGAATAAATTGGGAAATTGGGTTGGAAATGGTGGATTTTATTTTTTTTATTTTCCTGGCCATTCAGAGATAAATGATGAGATAAAATTATGCTCATGGCAGTGAAGAATCCCAGGTAAGAAGCGAGAAGCTGATGCCTGAGTACAGGAAGCAGCTACCTTTAGAGTCTGATTGCTGCTCTGAGTCCAGATGGGCACATGTGTGAGTTTGTCAGCAGCAAGCCACGATGCAGAGCTGGAGTAACAAGCACCTTCGAGCACACATTCAAAACATCATTAGAGTCTGTGATTGCTGAGGCAGAAATCAGGTTAGAGGGAAGCTGTGCTGCAGTGAGAAGTTGCAAACCTGTCCCTGCAGAAGCTCTGCAGATGACAGGAGGAACTGAATAGCTGCCTTGTCCCACAGGAAACTCCATGCAAGGAACCTGCAAGCACCAAGGGCTGTGACTGCCATGGAGTTTGCTGCATCAGCTGCCTGCTGGAGTCAGTTCCATCCCTTCTTGCACCCCTGCAGCTGCCCCACTCCAGCCCTGGGCCATTTCAAGTGCTGACAGCTTCAAGATCCTCACTGCAGGCTTTCACCTTGAAGGCATCTGGAAGGTTCTCAGTCCCCAGGTGGTCCTGCTAACATTCCTGCACCTGATCAGGACTCAGAGTGAGGCAGGGGTTGGAAGGGGCCTCTGGAGCTCATCCAGTCCAATATCCCTTGTCAGGAAGCTTTACTATAGGGGACTGAATTCCCAGCACCCATCCAGGGGGCCAAGGCTGAGCTGCTGCTGCAAGCACAGAAGAGAGGACCTGGGGAGCAAGAACTGTCCCCAGCAGCATGGATCATGGCATGGTTAATCCAGGGGGACACTGACAGGACTGAGCTGCTTTTCAGCTCAGGAACACAGGCAGGTTATTTTTTTCAGCCAGCAGCACTACTTCACATGATCCTATTTCTACTTTTGCCAGCAAAGAGTGGGAAGAGGAGGATTTAGTCACTGGAGACTAGGTGGCTCTGCTGTGAGTGCTGTGTTCTGAGGAACTCTGGGGCACACCACACTCCCCTGCAGAGCTCCAGAAGGCATCCTTAGTGCCTAAAGACACCAGTGAGCTGGTTGGAGGAGAAGGAGAGGGCATGCTGGAGGCAGTTCAATAATGGACATGTTGGTTTGATAAGCTACATGGGTACAACCTGTAAGTCCAAGCTCTTTTCCTGGCTGCTCTGTTCATATGGATGTACCAAATGGAAATGCTTTGCCCTTCCAATGGTGCTTTTCTTTCTTCAGTAATGAACTTTTCTTGCTCTGGTCAGTAGAATTCTACTGAAAAGCCATGTTTGGATGTGGGGTTTAGAATTTTGCTTTGAGCTTCAAGTGGTTGGAAATGCTGTAGAAGCTTTGCCTTCAGGACAGTGGTGGTGGTTTGTGGCCATGGAATCACAGAATGACAAAGGTGGAGGCTGGAAGGGACTTCCACAGGTCATCCAGTCCAATTCCCCTGCTAAAGCAGAGTCACTCAGAGCAGGTTGCACAGGAACATGTCCAGACAGGTTTTAAAAGTCCCACAACCATTCTGGGCAGCCTGCCCCAAGGCTCCAGCACCCTCACAGCCAAGAAGTTCAAGTGAAACCTCCTGTGTTGCAGTTTGTCCCCACTGCCCCTTGGTCTGCTGAGCACCACTGAAAAGGGCCCAGCCCCAGCCCCATCACCTCCACCCTTTAGCCATTGCTAAGAATTGATCAGATCCCCTTTCAGGCTGCACTTCTCCAGGCTAAGCAGCTTCAAGTCCCTCAGCTGCTCCTCACCAGACCTGTCCTCCACACCCCTCAGCAGCCTCAGTGCCCCTCTAGTAAGGTCTAGAAGCCTGTTGTGCCACCTGAGCCAAAATGTTTCTCTCTGAGGTTTCAAGAATCATAGAGTCATAGAATGGTAAGGTTGGAAGGGACCTCAAAGCTCAGCCAGTTCCAACCCCCTGCCATAGGCAGGGACACCTCCCACTAGTACAGGTCACTCAAGGCCTCCTCCAGCCTGCCCTTGAACACCTCCAGGGAGGGAGCAGCCACAACCTCCCTGGGCAACCTGTGCCAGTGTCTCACCACCCTCACTGCAAACAACTTCCTCCTGACATCCAGTCTAAATCTCCCCTCTGCCACTTCAAACCCATTGC